>VDFB02044994.1:420488-472367 GCA_007258455.2 Sequoia sempervirens
AATACTAAACTAAAGGACGGATACCTCACCAAGTGGGCCCCCTTGGATAAGTATCCTCTAAAACTAATGAGAACTCAAATGCTCAAACTCAAAACTTTATTTCATTCACTATAAATCATGAGTACAAAAGAGTAGTATATCTAAAAAATTAAGAATGCAAGTACAATATCAAATCATGCAACCTCCAGAGAAGGAGCATCCGATCCTTATATATACTATTAGCTAAACAAGGTGATCAACTCCACAAACTTGGAGGACGCCTATTTAGGGAAAACAGAGAAAGTGGAGTGGCAACGGTTATGCATGCATGGAATTCGGCCAGACATGCAAGTCCAAATGCAAATTTAGCACAACAGTAACGCCCACGCTACTCAACAGCATTAAATTCCACTACAAGGCGGTTACATTTGGTTTGCATGGGGAATCTTTTGTCATCTACCTCATTTTACCTTTGAACAATTCCCTAGCTAGACGTTATGGTGCATGCCCAGCTGGTGGTGTCTTCCTCAATTTAGCATCCTCAAATTAAATCTGCATGGCAATGTTAGTACACACAATAATTGCATATCTATAAGCACCTCAAAGAACATTCATTAACCACATGAAAAATTAATATGGATAGCCCATATAACATGCCATCATCATTAAAGGTTTGCAGAAATAAGATTAAGCCCAATGTCAATAGATCTGAGGAAATATCATAAAAAGTATCAACACTTAATAATCAAGGTCCATGATATCTTTAGAAAATGAACCATAAGTTCTACCCAAAACTAGACCATAAACTAGGGTCATCGGGTTGATTGACAATTGGTGGAATAGGTGGAAAATTGGGGGCACCAAAATGTTTGGTGCAGTATCAAAACTAAAACTTCTCAAGCAGTAATTAAAAGAGTGGAATAGGTCCTATTTCAAAAATACATTTGAATCCAAATGCAAGCTAGAAGAAGAATTAACAACACTAAATGAAGTGGTACTATCTTTAATAATGGACAACAAAATGTTCCTAAAGGAAAAGGAGTTACTAAAGGAATATGAAGAGGTGCAAGCAAAAGAGAAAGTGTATTGGCGGAAAAATCTAGGGAGATTTGGATCTTGAAAGGGGATAAGAATACTAAATATTTTCATAACAATACTAAGGCTCAAAGAGGAATAAATAGAATCACAAATATATGGAAAGCTAATGGCTCAAATACTGAGACTCCTTAGGGCATTACTATGGAGGAAGTCACTTCCTTCAAAAAATTGCTAAACAACATAGGAGGATCAAGTCTTGTATCACAAAATGAGCCTTGGATGTTATCCCATGACTGGTTGATGAAGGGTAGAATAAGTTGCTAATGAGAAAATTTATGGCATAAGAGATCAAAGCTACAACCTTCTAGGTGTATCTAGATAAAGCACTTGGACCAAATGGGTTTCTTGCTTGCTTTTCTCAAAAAAATTGGAGCACCATGGGTAGTGAAGTGGTTGTAGCAATAGAGGACTCAAGGAGCTCGGGAGTAGTTCTAAGGGAGATGAAAAATACTTTCATTGCTTTGATTCCTAAAAAGGTTAAACCATCATCATTAGATGATTCAAACCTATATCCCTTTACAACACTGTACAAAATTATGGTGAAAGTAGCATCACATAGGTTGAAAAAAAATCTAACAAAGGTAATTTCTGAGGATCAATCTAGGTTTGTTCCTAGCAAGTCAATTTTGGAGGGGGTTAGCATTGTGCAAGAGGCCATTCATTCTATTCAAAGAACCAAAAATAAAAGCATGCTACTAAAATTGGACATCAAAAAAGCATATAATTGAGTGGATTAGAGGTTCTTTTGTAGAGTGCTACTAGCCTTTGGGTTTGATAAAAATTAGGTAAATTAGGTTTTCAATTGTATTTCTAGCCCTATATTTTCAATTATTATGAATGGGACTCTAGAAAGTTTATTTGAGGCATCTAGAGGAATTAGACAAAGTGATACTCTCTCACCATTATTGTTTATCATCATGGTTGAGGCTCTCAGAAGGGAAATTAGTGCAACATCAAGCATTGGAAGGATAGAGGGAATTTAAATCATGATTAATGTGCCTACCATAACCCACTAACAGTTCATAGATGATACTATTCTTTTTGGGATGACAAAATATCACAAAGCTCATCAGTTGAAGGAAATTTTGGATCTCTATTCAGAGGCCTCTTAGTGAAGTGAAATTGAAAGTCTACTTTTTTCATACTCCCCCATGAAAAGGGAAAGAGATCCTTAGAGTTATGAAATTCAGGAAAGGCCAACTATTATGCACATACCTTGGTTTGCCTTTAGCAAAAGGAGTGGGCAGCGATAAGTTATGGGATCCCTTGGTAAACAAAGTAAACTGTTAGATGTCATCGTGGAAAGGGAAATGGCTATCATAGGCTAGTAGGTTAGATATGCTAAAGGTTGTTATTTATGTAATTCCAATTTATTTATTGGCATGTCTAGCTTTTCCCAAGGGGACATATCAAACTTTAAATAGAAATATGAGAAACTTATTTTGGAAAGGAAATTTAGACAAGAAAAAGTGTGTTCTAATTGCATGGGATATGATATGTAAAGCAAAGGAGGTTGGGGTAATAGGCTTAAGGGATCTCTTGAGGCAAAACAAAGCATTAGGGGCTAAAATAATTTGGAATATGTACACAAAGAGTAAGTTGAAATGGGTTTGGATTCTTCAAAATAAATACCTAGGAAACAACATTGAGAGCAACATCTTCATAACCACCTCTCTTCCTAAAGGTTCAAGATTTTGTAAATTTATGTATGAGTGCAAGTTGCTAATAATAGAGTTCTTATCCTGGGACATCCATGATGGTAGCATTTCTCCTTTTTGGGAGGATTTAAGGGGGGTATCCCACTATTGATAGTTTGGCAATTTTATAATATGAAAAAGGTTTACTCACACAACTTTAGGGAATGAATGTGAGAGATTACTTGGATATCAACTTTCTTGATGATATTTTTAGATGGAAGTGGAAGGACTTTAGCAAGATCAATCTTCCAGATGTTGAAGCTGCACAACTATGATCGATCCTTAAAAACAAAATCATAATCATCCGGGAGAGAAAAGATAGGTTGGTATGGACTACATCTAGCTTAGGGCAATACAACACTAAGGAGGGATTTTTGATAATTGGGTAAACAATATTGGAAGACCTCACTCCCATGTACATTATGTTGGGATGGTCTATGCCTTCAAAAATCTAGGGCTTTTACTTGGACTACAATCCAAGGGAGGATTTTGACTGTAGATAGGTTTAGCAAAATGGGTTATCATGGTCCGTCAAGATGTGTAATGTGAAAGTAAAATGAGAACACAAATCATTTATTTCTTAGTTGTCCCTTTACACAAATGTGTTGGAGGTAGATATGTGTGAAATTGGGCTAGGTAGGTGCCTTTTCAAATGATATTCTATCCATTTTCAAACCATGGGGCTTGCTCAAAAAGAAAGAAATGTATTCATGTATATGGATGATAAGCCCATCCATTTTGTATGGGAGATTTGGAAAGAGTGGAAGAGGAGAGTATTTCAAGGCAAGTAAATGAACATAATATCTTTTCAAAATAGGGTGGATGCAACCATAGTTGAGATTGTGAATAGTAGGGTTTTAAGGCTAAACCCCCAAAAAGTGGAATTTACATAATGGGACGTGAAACTGAGACTTGGGTGGTTTGGTATCAATATTCCAATGTTTGGTAGAAAAGGGATAAAGGGAAAAAATAACCTCTATGCCAAAGTTGTTTAGAGGCCCCCTGCATAGTTATGGTTTAAACTAATGACAAGGCTTCAAGAGGAAATCTAGGAAGGTCTGGTGTGGGATGCATAATTTGTAACTGGGAAGGAGACATCGTGGGTGAAATTTTAGCCCCTCTTCTAGATGGGATGAATAATCATGTATAAATATAGGTTGTGATTCAGGGGCTCCAGTTTTTTCAAGAATTAAGTTTTAAAAGCATTGAAGTGGAAGGTGACTCGTCTCTAGTAATAAGTGCTCTTAGGTTAGAAAAAATATCAAATTATAAATTGCAAGGGTTAGTGGAGAGAGTTGTTGAGTTTTTGGGGAGGTTTAAAAAATATTTGGTTAGACATACATATAGAGAAGGAAATTCTCAAAAAAAAATCTTACCCCACTTTCTCTTTGGATTAATGCTTGACACGTGTGGAGCTACATGGTAAACCATATCAATAGGGAGGATAGCAAGGAGTTTTTTTTCTATGGTGATCAAGGGATCAAATGGGAGTTGTCCAAAATATTAACAAAAGGTTGATGGACTTTAGGTTTAGCTTGTTGATGGTATGGTTGTATGTGCTTCATTGGCAGCCAATTTTGGCATGTACCTTAGTGGTCAAGTGGTGTTCGAGCACTTGGCTTAGTCCAAGTGCTAACTAGATTTTATCACCGCTAAAGCTAGTTCTAAACTCAAACAAATCTTCTACCGATTTGGCCCATATGCACATGGCACCAAATCACTCTCTTGGGTGCCTTACATGAGCATTGGTTGCATTGAGTTACAACGGCTTGACAAGTGATAGTTTTGGCATCGACTTATGTGCTTTCCATTTAGAGGCAAAAGTGGGCCTGACACCTCCACTCTGGCTGATGTGACATGTGATAATAATCAATTAATGTCACTCAGTTTGGTGACATCATGAATTAGCAAGCATTATACTGTTGATTGATTAGCAGTGTCACAATACATGCCTCTCTATATTGACAAATGCCTTGAGGATTAGTCATGCATGGCAAGGTGGATGTGGTGTACTTCAACATTAAACTGGCATATGTTGCATTGATGGCAATAAAGCTCCTTAAAGCAAGCTCAATACTACTTTAGTTGGGGTGCAAATCTAGAGATGATTTCCTCCTAGGTGAAGCATGGGAGGATGAGGCAGCTTGCTTATTTAAAGTGGTGGGGTGATAACCTTTCCATACTTTACACAATCACCTTGAGAGTCTATTGATAATGGATACTCTTATCTACCTCACAAGCTCACACCGTTTGATGGATTTTGTAGGTGCCATAATGAACTAGAGGCTGAAAGTCATAATGAAGTGTCCTAGTGGTAGGACTTTGAAAGTGGTAAATATGATCCTTGGTGCTAATTTATTGTTGGATGATGGGAGGTATAGAGTAAATAATGATATCACATCATGTTTTTTGGCCTCCCTCCTCGACCTAGGTGAGCTGAAGGAGATGGTGAGGAAGTTGGATTTGGAACTATTTAAGAAGCACAGCCTTGTTTGGCTGGAGGAAATTTTGGGTGTGGCAAGGTATGGGGTTGGAGTCTTGAGGCTGAGGGATGTTTAAAGAGTGTTTGGGGAGGTCACTATGGTCCCATTCCTTGGTAATTTGTGTATGGTGATGCTAATGCAACATAGATCTTCAACGTGTATGGGTTGCCAATTCCTAAAGAAAGTGAAAAATCTAGAGCCCATGGAGGACCTTAAATGGATAATGGAGTTTGATGCCACCCCTGGTGTGGCATAATTAGATTTGGCCTAGCATGTGTAATATTTTGATACTATGCATATCTACCTTTGAGGCATCAAACTATAATTGTAACTTTTTTTGTTAATGCGTAACATAGCCCTGACTACTCTCACACATCAAATAATAATAATAATTTTAATCTTCTAATGTTGGTATCTAGTGAAGAGGCCAGAAGCATGCTATTGGGATTGATAGTGATAAGCACATGATTGTACTAAGAAGGGGGTGAATCAGTATAGCAATGTTCTTTTACCTTTTATAACTTATTTAATCACTTAAAGATTTCATCAAAATTAGCATATATGTAAAATAAAATAATGGCAACACAATAATAACACAATTTACGTGGAACCCTTACGAGAGAAAACCATAGAAAAAATATTTCCTTTATTAATCTTATTTCTACAATTTTTGTAGGCACCAACCAACTAGAGGCACAAACCCCTAAGAAACTCTAATTTCTCCAAATTGTAGGTGCCAACCTACTAGAGGTACCAACCCTTATAATATGAGGCACCAACCTCACTAATATAGATAATTTTCTTCTCTAATCTGCTATAATATTGATCATGAATCTGTCATAAAACTTATTACAATATCCTCATAAGAACTTATTATAAATCTACCATAAAATTTCTCACAATCTCCTCGTACAATCTACATATGTTCCCCTTGAATTTTGCTCTAATATTCCTCACAATTTCTTCATAAAATCTATAAGTAAACTCCTTATATATTTGTATGATGTATACTTTACTTCCTTCTTCACATTGACATACTAGTGTATATCTAATATATATTTTATTTTTCACACCCACCATTTATTCTAGACTATTGTAGATCTACTTTTATTTGGAATGATTTATCATTATATTCCTAATCGCCTCTCCATCACTTCTAACTCTCATTCTATCTTATATACCTCTTATATCTCTATGAAGAAAGACATCATTTGGAAAGAGACAACCTTTTAAAAATAATAATCATTGTAGAACTTTTTCACATATTAATTGCTACATATAACCATTTCCCTTGTAACTAATAATCATTGCTTCTTTATTAACACTCTTTTAATCTCTCTTATTGACTTTTTATTTGTCTTAGTTTGTTTAATAAACACAAGTGTTTAACAAAATTTTTGCTCTTTTAATCTATACATGGGGTTGTTGCTTAAAAAAATGTGTAATCGTTGCCCATGCTCTCCATTGATCGATGGCTACGGACTTTTTATATCTATTGTCTTCTTTTGTCTATATAACTTTTGTCTTTTTCTTAATTTGTTCTTATGTGACTTAGTATTTTCCTTATGAAAGTCATTAATGCTTTAAATATATTGCTACCTTTCTAAGGTAATGATTACATTTGTCTTTCCTTAAAATCTATCGCACCCTTCATTAATTAATTGATGTTCTTAATAAGATATGGCAATTTTAGTCAAAACTTATTCTTCTCACTTGAACATCATTATATCTATATATAAGTCTCTATGAATTCACCAAATAACTCATCTTTTATTGATGCCATGAAGTTGTCCATGAATAGCAATATAGTGGCCTTTGGCCATAACAATTTTCCTCTTTCTTTAAGATAAATGAATTATGTTTTGACATCAATGACAACAATCAATGATCTTGACTTAATTCCTTTGACATCAATGGAAATATTTCCAAAAATCTCCCCTTTTTAATTGATGGCAACCTCTCAAGGAAATGAACTTGAATATACAATGCTCCTCCTTACTCCAATGCCCCCTGTCTCAACTTCACCCACTTTGAAATCAATGGAAAAGGCATCCATAGAGTTGTGTGTGATGGTGCAATGAAGAGCTCCCTCTCAAAAATAGATCTCCTTAATGATTGAAAGGAGAGGATATCACCCCTAAATTTTTCCTAAGAAACTCAAAAGTCTCTTTGGGGAGAGGCTTTGTAAATATATCCATAACCTATTCTTTAATGGAAAAATATACCAATTTTACTTGTTGATATGCTACTCGTTCCCTCAAAAATGATATTTCATGGGAATATGTTTAGTCCTTGAGTACATCACTTGATTCTTGGAAATATTATGGTCCTTGTATTATCACAAAATATGTATATTGGGTGATTGTATTCTACTTTTATTTCCTTCAAAATTTATCTCATCCAAAGAACTTTGGTACACCATGATGTTGTTGTTATGTATTCTACTTCAGTAGTGGATAGAGAGACTGAAACTTGTTTCTTACTAAACCATGAAACACGATTGTTCCCCAAAAATAATGCACTACCACTAGTACTCTTTCTATCATCCAAACTACCAACCCAATCAACATTTGTATATGATTTTAAGGTGGAGTCTTCACCTCTTGGGTACCATAGACCAAAATCCAATGAGCCTTTTAAGTATTTGAATATCCTATTCACTGCATGCACATGTGTTTCTTTAGGAGCAACCTAAAACCTTTTTACCATCCCAACTGCCTACATAATGTCAAGTCTTGAAGTTGTCATATAAAGAAAAAATTTGATCATTGATATGTAGAGATTTTGATTTGTATTAGGAGATTTATCATTCTTGCTCAATTTACATCTTGTGACCATTGGTGTACTCACAATATTGCAATCCTCCATTCTAAACTTTTTCAACATTTCTTTAGCATACTTAGTCTATCAAATAAAAATTCCTTAATCAAATTGAGAGACTTGTAATCCTAAGAAGAAAGACAATTCACCTAGCATGGACATTTCAAAATCTTGGTGCATTTTCATAGCAAAGTCTTGACACATTCTACTATAACTTTTCCCAAATATAATATATCCACATATACTACAACAATCAATTAATGATGATTTTTAATTTCAAAAAATAGATTGTTGTCCACAACACCTCTTTTGAACCCTTGTTCTTGCAAGTACTTTTCCAATCTAGAGTACCAAGCTCTACTGGCTTATTTTAACCCATAAAGATCTTTCTTGAGTTTGCATACATAGCCCTTATCTTTTGATAAGGTAAATCCTTCAAGTTGTTTGATATATACCTCTTCTTCTAGATGTCCATTCAAAAATGTTGATTTAACATCCATTTGGTAAACTTTAAAAATTTTGTGGCAAGAAAATGCTAGGAACATCCTTATGGCCTCTAATCATGCAACTAGGGTAAATGTTTCTTCAAATTCAACCCCTTCTACTTGAGCATAAATTTTACATACCAACCTTGCTTTATTGTTTACCACTTGACCATCTTCATTTAACTTCTTTTTGAACACCCATTTGGTACCAATTACATTTTTATCCTTGGGTCTTGGGACATGTTCCCAAATTTTATTTTTCTCTATTTGATTTAATTCTTCTTCCATAGAACTTACCCTAATGTGTGTCTTTGCTAGCTTCCATAAAATCTTTAGGTTCAATTTTAGAAAGTAAATACATATGTTCTCGTGTGGTGGCCAATCTTCTCCTTGTTTGGGTTTATGTATCCATGTCTCCAATAACTAAGTTTTCTAGATGATTTTTCTAAAAAAATCTTGATGGTGTTTTAGGTTCCTTTGTCGGTGTCATAGATTTCTCATGTTCAATTTCTTTCTCTTCTCATTCTTTGCAAATTTCTTCTTTTTCATGATCAACTTCTTGAGTTATCTTCCCTTGATGCATGTTATCATCTATACAAACATTTCTACTTTCAATGATTTTGTGTAACCTTTTATTGTAGCACCTAAAATCTTTACTCCTTGAAGAGTAGCCAAGAAATATCCCTTCATCAGATCTAGAATCAAACTTTCCTAAATTTTCTTCATCTCTCTTTATATAGCACTTGCTACCAAATACTTTAAGTGCTTATTTGTGACAGGTCTACCTTTCCAAAGATCATATGGAGTCTTATTATGATTGAATCTGATTTGTGCTCAATTTAGAATATAAATTGTTGTATGCAATTATTCTCTCCATAATGAGTTTGATAACTTGGACTCATTAAGCATGGTTCTTGCCATTTCTTGTACTATTCTATTTTTCCTCTCCACAACTCCATTTTGTTGTGGTGTTCTTGTAGTTGAAAAGTGTCTTATAATCCCATGTTTTTCACAAAATTCCTCAAATTAATTTGGGGTGAATTCACCACCTCTATTTGATCTTAGACATTTGATTTTTAATTCAATTACATTTTATACTAAAACTTTAAATATCTTAAACTTCTCTAGGGCTTCATATTTTTCTTTCAAAAAAGTTACCCAAGTAAATCTAGAGTAATCATCGATTAATAACATAAAGTAACTTTCGCATTGCATACTCTTTGAATGGGTTGGTCCATAGAGGTTTGTATAGATGAGATCCAATGGTTTAGATGTTAAATACTCCTTTGGTTTGAAGTTGACCCTTGTATGCTTCCCAAGTTGGTAGTGAATGTAAATGCTATTTGAGGGTTTTGAGATTTTTGGCATATCTCTTACTGCCTTTGTATTGTTGATTTTGACAAGATTATCAAAGTTGATGTGTCCCATCCTTTAATGACATAGAGATTATTAGTTGTATTATATGGTTCTACTATCAATCTTCCTTCTTTCTTGATTTTACATCCCTTTGCATGAAATGCGAGAGTATGACCTTGATCACATAACTAGCTTACACTTAGAAGAATGTTCTTTAATCCTTCGACATGCAAAACATTCTTTATCTTTGTTCTTCCATTCTATGGACTAATAATTCCTTTTCCAACAATATTGGCCATAACATTATCCCAAAAACTCATTGTACCTCCATCTATGTTCTTCAATGTGAGAAATTTACTTTTATCACCAGTCATGTAACATGAATAGTCACTATCTACATACCATTGTTCTCCATCATCTTGAGCATGTAGGGCAGTTTGTATTAACATGGATCTTTCTTTTCTATCTTCTTTCTTATTTTTCCATACTTTTGAATTCTTCTCCTTTTTTTCCACGTGGATGTCTTTCTTTTTGTCTTACTTTGGGGGATCTACAATAAAAAGTTCTACATAATCATGCTATATTCCCATAGGTATTGCATTTATAGCATTCAATATTGTAAAGTAGAGGAACAAAAGAATTATAATTCCTTCTATCCAACCTAGAGGTATTCTTACCCTTGTTCCAACCATAATTTTTCATATCCTACAATTTATTGCCTTGTGACCAAAATGACTGCATGTAAAACAATAACCAACAAAAGGATGATGGAGCTTAGTCATATGTGCTTGCCTTTATGGAATTTTTTTTTTGAATGTGTTCTTCTTATTCTTTTGATATGTTTGTGGTTTTAATGCAACATGACTTTCTTTTGTTTTGCTACATTCTCCTTTGATGGGGCTTTTAAGTGCATTAATATAACTCTTTGGTTTTTCCTTGTTTGATTCTACTTGTGCCTTTTCTTTGCTCTCTTCATAACCAAGACCAGTTTCTATAGATGGTGACCTTTATTCATTTATGATATTGTTTAAAATGTTAGTGTTCTTTTCAAACTTGAGACTTTTGTTTAGTTTGGTAGTAGTTTCTTTTAATTCCTCCCTTAGAGATAATCTCATATTCTATTCTTCCATAATTTTCTTCTTTTACCTTTAATTGAGATCTAATATATTCTTCAATTCGCTTAGCTTCCTCAATTTGAACTTTCAAATCTATGACTACCTTTTCAGATTCCTCAAGTATTCTAGCCTTTGATTTATATTCTTCTTGAAACAATAGCTTATACTTCGAATTCTTCTTTCTAAGTCTCTCAAGTTCTTCCATAGCACAATAGAGTTCTTCCTCAAAGTTATCTTCATCATCGTCATTAGTATCACATTTAGTTTTCTCTTCCTCATGTGAGTGCTCCTTTTCTTTATCATTATTTCCAATGATATTGTCTTTTGTTTCAAATGCCATAAAAATCATCTCTTCTTTATAGTTGTCCCAATCACTTTCATCGGATGAGCTATCATCCCTATAAGCATAAAGACTCTTCCTGTAATCATAGGATTTCTTCTTATTATTGGTTTTATCATGCTTGTGACTATTTTTGTTTCATTTCTTGTATAAAGCTCTTCTTCTTCATCACTATCACTTTATTTCAAATATGAGCATTTCTTCACAAAGTGTCCTACTTTTCCATAATTGAAACATTTAAATGTAAATTTTCCCTTGTTGTTTCTATTTTTTTAACTTTCATACAAAATAAGTTTCCTCCTTATTTGTTTCTTCCTCAAAACTCTCACTTGGCATAGATTCTTTCTTTTTTCACCTTTTTATGGATTTTAAGGCTACTCCCTTTTTAGATACATATTGTCATTTTTAGTCCTCATCTCATATGCAATGAGGATTCTATGTAGCTCATCCATGGTTGATTTATCCAAGTCCTTTATCTCTTTTATAGCAAAAAATTTAGCATCAAATTTTAAGGGAAGAGATGTTAAAACGTTTTGTACTAGTATTGATTCTTCTATTTCTTTTACCAAGACCCTTTACGATATTGACTATCTCAACTACTCAAAGCAGATAGGCAATGATATTTTCTTCATCCATCATCTTTAAACTCTCAAATTGTTATCAATAGCTTTGTAGTTTTGCTTTATTTGCTTTGTTGTCTCCATAAATATTTTTTAATTTATCCCACATATCCTTAGCAAATTTGCAATGCATTACTTTCACAAGTTTTGATTTCGTTAATCCACATAAGATTGAATTATTGGCTTTAGCGTTGTTTTTACTTACTTTCTTTCTTGTTGAATCCGTTGGAGGAGTTGATAGAGCTTTATATCCAGTTACCATTGATTTCCAAATATCAAATCCAAGAGCATTTAAATAAGTTTACATCCTTAAGATCCAAAAGGCGAATTTGTCTCATCAAGTAATGGAGCCTTATTAGAAGAGAATCCTTCTTGTCTACCCACATGTGCTCTTTAGATCTACCTTCTATTTTGTTAGACTCATTCTAAAGGAACCGACTCTTATACCAATTGATGAGCACACAATTATACTAAGAGAGGGGTGAATTAGTATAACAATGTTCTTTTACCTTTTAAAACTTATTTAATCACTTCAAGATTTAATCAAAATTAGCACATATGCAAAATAAAGTAATAACAACACAAAAAGTGTGGAAACCCTTACAGGAGAAAACCACAACAAAAATATTGCTTCTATTAATCTTCTTTCTACAAATTTTGTAGGCACCAACCCCTAAAAAACTCCAATTTATCTCATTTGTAGGCACCAACCCCTATAATACGAGGCACCAACCTCACTAATATAGGTAATTTTCTTCTCCAATACGCTATAACACTAATCATGAATCTGCCATAAAATTGATTATAATCTCCTCATAAAAACTTATTATAAATTTTATGTAAAATTTCTCACAATCTCCTCATACAATCTGCATATGTTCCCCTTGAGTTTTTATCTAATATTCCTCACAATTTATTCATAAAATTTGCAAGTAAACTCTTTATATATTTGTATGATGTATACTTTACTTCCTTCTTCACATTAACTTGGTGTATATCTGATATATATTTTATTTTTCACATGCACCATTTATTCTGGATTGTTGTAGATCTACTTTTATTTAGACTGATATATCATTGTATTTCTAATCACCTCTCCATCACTTCTAACTCCCATTCTATCTTATATAAATCTTATCTTTGTATGAAGAGAGACATCCTTTGGAAAGAGACAACCTTTTGAAAATAATAATCATTGCTACCTTTTCACATATTAATTGTTTCCTATAATCATTTCCCTTACAAATAGTAATCACTGATTCTTTATTAACGCCCTTTTAATCTCTTTCATTGAATTTTTATTTGTCTTAGTTTATTTAATAAAGAAAAATGTTTGACAAAAGAATTGCTCTTTTAATCTATGCATGGGGCTGCTCCTTAAACAAATGTGTAATCGTTGCCCATGCTCTCTATTAATCAATGCCTACTCCTTTTTATATTTGTTGTCTTCTTTTGTCTATATGACTTTTGTGTTCTTATTAATTTTGTCTTATGTGACTTTTTCTTTTCCTTATGAAATTAATTAATGCTTTAAACATATTGCTACCTTTATAAGGTAATAATTACATTTGTCTTTCCACAAACTAAGCAAGAGAATAACCCTTCAAATAGGCCAAATAGGGAAAAATATTTAACAAAAAACTAAATTCTTCACCAAAATAATAGATGGGCTAATTGGACAAGGGAAAATTATCCCTCTTCTATATTTTTTTATTTTTTACTTTTTTTGTATAATGGCCAAGATGCCCAAAAAATTGCAAAAAACCAAAGTTACCAAAATTGATGAAATGAAAGGTTTTTTTTTCATTTCTCAAGCCTTTTGGATGCAATGGTATTGTCCATTTAGCTCTATGATGCTTCATTGATAGGGATATATGCAGGAGTCACCTCGATACAAAAAGGAATGTGCCCTCATTGCTCTAATACCATGTTAGAGAATTTCAAGATCAAGAACATGAAAAAATATTCCACAAGTGAATAAAATAAGCACAATAGTATGTCTATAAATACAATACAAAGAGTGTGTAAATACAATGATCAAACCTTGCATATATAGGCAAGGATGAGGAGGTGAGAAGGTAGGAGTGAAACTCTCACTACCCCTCCAAAGATGGGACACTTGTGAGCTCACTTGCCCAAGTGTGTGAGCAAGTGTCAATAGGTGTATCAAGTCATGAGAACCAATATCTCAACCATATGAAGTGAGAAAAAATCAAAAGAAACCTAAGTAAACTCAAGATAGGTGTGAATAGGTCAATCCTAAAATTTGATTAGCTAACTAGGTATGATAATGACTTTATTTACACTAACAAAAAGTACACACTGAAATTCCAAAAAACTCTTTGTTAATATGTATTACAAGAGAACCACTTAATGATTACACATTCTAATATACTTGTTTTATTTTTTTGAGTATATGTGAATGTATGAATGTATTTACAAAGATAAGGTAGCATTTAAGCTTTGTACTATCCACCTCAAAATTCTAGTCTTACTATCATCAGATATTGGTTCAATTTGTGTTTTTGATTTGGGGAAAATAGGTTTTGATGGGAGCCTGAAACCCATTACAAATAGGTTTTGAAGGGACATGAAACCCTATCCAAGCAATGCAATCTACTAAAAAGATAATTCACAGACCATCAATAGCCCAACAACAACAACATCAAACAAAAAGAACATGACTACACAAGTTGCACAAAGGTTTTGAAGGGACCTTGAACCCTTTACATAAAGGTTTTTATAGGGACCTTAAACCCAAGAAAAGAAAGGGACTAAGAACCCTATCAGAAGATGAGATCCACCTAAATCAACCAAGTAACCATCAGCCTCTAACAACCAAACTGTAACATAACATCTACTCAATGTAAGCAACACTGAGCTAGAATAGAGAGGGCAGCAAGAGCTCCCATTCAGAACCAACATACCAACCCTACTCCCTACCTCAATAGAGGATTAATAAGGAAGGATAAAGAATAGAGACCACCTTTCAAACTATGGTACCAACTCAATCTCCACCTCAAAAGGAGAGAGCTCCCCTCTATTGGAGAGGATGTCAAGACCAAAAATTCCACCGCCACCTGAAATCTCTAACACCCTCAACCTCCACCTCCATAGGAGAAGTGTCCACCTTAAAAGGATCAACAACTAAGGAAACCAAAAACCTTCACCTCCCCACTCCACCTCAATAGGAGAGGAATCCATCTCCATAGGATCCGAGGAGAAATCCAACACAATAGCAGAACCATCAATCGTACCGTCCTTTGGCAAACCTTGCAACAGGAACATAAGGTGGAGCACTGAAAGAAACCCGAACAATAGCCGTAAAGCCACCATAACAACTTTCAGTCTAAAACACAACTGGGAGTTTAAAAAAATCTTGAAAAATAGCCTAGCCATCATCCAACAAACTACATCATAAGAGCAATCAAGGAGCGGCCCAAACGCTGCTCCAAATAAGTAGCAACTCAACTGCAAGCTAGAAAAAAATAGCCCCAGAAGAAGAAAGAGAAAAGAGGACTAGCAGGGGCACCAACAGACAAAAAAAACCCTCTGAGAAGAGGACTTGAGGGCTCCCAAACTGAGAAAATAGGGCACAAAGGAAGCACACAACAAACAAAGAAATAAAAATAACTGTGTTGACAGATAAGAGTGTTATGTGACTTTTTCCCCAAGAGAAGATAAAGTTATGAAATAACCCTTTAGGATTAAAAAGGGGATGGAAAAATAAAGGATAATATGCTTCTTTAGTTTAAATAAAGAGTAATGAAGAATATTTAAGAGAACTCTTTTATGAAATGGAGAATAATTATTATTAAATAATTATTAAAATGAAACTCTGGTGAAAGGGTGTGATGGTTTGGAAAACCACCCCTTAATGCTTATATAAGCATTCATGTGAGACTTGGAAAGTAACACAAAAAAAGAGGAAAATAAGAAGGCACTGCACATTACAGGAATAGGATTCCAGGTTAGCAATTTGTGAGCAAGACAAAGAAGGGGGCACATCTATAGTGTGTGTCCAACCTAGGGTACAATAGGGTGCACTCAGGACTATCCTAGCTAGGGCATGGTTTGCCACGAGTGCTGAGAATTGTTCTAGAGGAACCAACACATCATGAAGAGTGGAAAATTATGCTTTTTCCTCCTAGATTTCTCACAAATGGAAGAGGCTAAACCAGGGTCCATTCTAGCAATCCTTGGGGCTTTTCTGCACATCTCAAAATATAAGTATTTATTAATGCCTGATAAAATCTGAGAAATAAAGTTTTTCAAATATTTGTGTTTACTGAATCAATAATTTATTTATGGCATAATTAAATGTAATTGAATGCAATTTTTGATTAATTTATTATATTCAATCTAATTTCAACTATTGAATTGGGAATTAAATATTATATTAAATTTTGTGCATATAAGTTTTGGGAATTAATCTGTGGAATCAATTTAATTGTTGTATTTTCAATTTGGGAATTAGTCTCGTTTCAATTTGGTATTATAGCCTTTGATCCTTGTTGCATTGCACATTTAATTAGTTGCATGTTAGAAAATAAACCCTAAAAATAATAATAATAATAATATTCTTTAATTTAGGGTTTATGCTATAATTGTTATTTCTTTTATTGTCAATAATAATGATAAAACTTTGCTAATATTAATATTATTGTGGATAATATTTTTAGTTTTTGGGAATGTGAAATTATAACTATTATTATGCTTGAAATAAAATTTTACTAGTTTATAAGGGATAATATCCTTCCTTGCTTAGGGTGGAGTAATTAATTTAGGGAGGTAAAATTTTAAAACCGATCAAAAATAATAATATGCATCTTTTACTTGGTGATAAAACTTTTACCCTATTTGTAAATTGATTTCACACAAATAATTTAGGATTAATAATCGCAGGGCAAACTAGGTAACATTCAAATAAGTCCATATCAGAAGAAATTATCATTCATTTGTTTGAAACTTAAATCCAAACTTCACTCTACAATTATAATCAATTTTGTTGCTCTAACATTCCAATAGTTACTTAGGTCCCCATAAATTTCATTAAAATCTTTTTACCTTTGAAAATAATTGGAATTTAAACTAGAGGCGGCAAAATCCTTTTTACTAAAATCTTCAAGTCGAGAAACTGCATTGCATCAATATTCCTTTCAAAATTTATTTGCGAGGAAGATTTGTGTTGCCGAGTATATCTTGTATCTCTTCATTTTGATTCTATGGGAATAGCCTGAACAAATTTTGACTTGAAATTAATACTTTTAAACAAGGCTAAAAAAAATTCTTGTCTCAATCTCAAGAACCTACCAACTCTAACACCCTGATATTTTTAGCTCTATTTTTGTTGTTATCTATTAATTGAAGGCATTTGGTTATGTGGTTTTATTTCAATTTAATTTCTCATTCACCAAAATATGTTATATTCCTTTTTCAATAGCTATCATTCTTGTTGGTTCATCCTACATTTGTTGGTCTTGAGTTATATCATATTGAACTAGAGAAACTTTGAACAGGAACCCATATTGAATTGGGAAAGTGACTCCCTACTTCAGAAAATAATGAACTAAAACACAATGATTTGGAGATGCAAATTACTATTGAGAATATCAATCCCATTGGTATGATATTAGTCGGTTCATATACAAAATCCAAAATTATCAATTTTTTTAGTAACGGTATTACAATCCCCGCCATTATAAAAAAATAAAATAATTATTATTAAAAAGCTCCTTTTGTTGGAGATGACCCCATAGTATAATGGTAAGTTTCAAGTAGTAGCTCCACTGTTGTTAGATGTTCGAATCCCACCAGTGGATGGTGCGACGAACAATTGCTAGTCGGAGGATGAAGGATGGAGAATGTTGGATGATGCATGGCAGACGGAGGAAGATTTGTATAGGGATGGCAACAAACGGTGCAAGGGGAGGTGTGGATGAATGATGGATGGATATGATGAGCGCTATTATGGGATCAACAAAGGGATTTCGGTGGTAGTGCAGGGGTGAAGGAAGAGCTAGAGGAGTATAGACAAAGATGAAGGAAGGATGGAGGAGTGAGGAGAGGAGGAGGCAAGATGGAGCAGAAGGTAGAGAGGAGCAAGGAGGAGGAGAAGAGATGGAGAGGAGGAGAGGAGTGGAGTTGGAGGAGTTGGAGGAGAGGAGGAGGATGAGAGGAGGTAGAGGAGAGATGGAGGAGAGAAGGAGATGAGTAGAAATAGAAGAGCCAGAGGTGAGGAGTAGGAGATGGAGGAGAGGAAGAGGAGAAGATAAAGGAGAAGTGATGGAGATGAGGTCCCCCGATTGTGGCCTCACTTGTTCATAGCTCCAGTCAAAAGCGTTCACCTATCAAAAAAAAAGCTCCTTTTGTTTTCTACCTTTAATTCATACTCTCCAGTTGTGGTGCATGCTTTTGAAATCTGCAATGCTTTTGAAATCTGCAAAACTAAATTTCATACAAGGTTAGTAACTCACAAATTTATCAAGAATGACCCTATGAAATACGTTACAAATGCTTCAAAATGCTACAAAGGATAAAAGAAAACTAAAAGCATCATGAAAACACTTAACAAGTTACCTATTCCATAGTGGATTGGTGTCACATGTGCTAGTGACCCTTTCCCAATCCTTGATCAAAGCTCAATGTGATGTAAATGCAATGGAGATGATGAGCAAGATGAGTTCTCAAATTAAGAGAGTAACCTTACCTAAAAGTTGTGGATCCCTGAATGAGAATGAAGGCCTTCTTTTATAGATTCTCTTGATGAGAGATTGGCCAAGATGAGGAATGTGGGACTAAAGATCCTCCAATGAGAATAGGCCACTTGTCAAGTGGTGATAGGCCAATGGTTGTGCAAGATTTGGGAAGAGTGCCCATGAGAGGGAGAATTTGAATTCAAATTTTGCAATAAATTTTGAGAGGGGGACAAGAAAAATAGAAATTAATGCAATGTTGGAGGGACAAATCAACTTGTCATGTTGAGGGAAAATGAGGGTTTTTAATAAATCAATAAAATTGATTTATTTGTGCAAGTGGAGATATCTAGAGAATGCAAGTGGGTGAGATTAGTATTTAATCATGGTGAGATTAAATAAATGATGATTATGTTAGTTTAATGATGATTAGGTGAGTTGACTTTTAAGACTTTGATATTTAATTTATTTAAATCAGAAAATGATGGAATATGATTCAGGATTTAATTAAATAAAAGGTTTGATTTATTTAATTAAAATGAGGGTGATGGGATCAAGTTGATTTATTTGATTTAAACTAATGACTTTAGGAGATTGATAAATAAACTTGATTTATTTGCCGAATGGATGAATATGACCTAGTTGAATGCATTATGTCAATTTGACGTGTCTACATTTTTCCCCTCTTTGAAGCAATGAACTTGTTGCGTTGGTTCAAAGAATAAACTTGCCGTGCTCGAAATTTAAAATTTTCTAATTTTTTGGATGCCCCAGCGGAAAGAAGTACACCAGTACATTGCCCCCTCGAGAGATCAAGCAAAAAGGTTCGATTTGAGGGTCGATCTCACGATAAAGAGGTTCAAAATGGATGGTTATGGATGATGATGCAAATGAGATGAGTTTAAGATGCTTAGAATAACAAATCTATATTATCCTAAACAACTTAAGTGATGATATGATATGAGATGGATGAGATGGGTGATGTGATATGCTATGATATGCAATGGATGATTTATGAGATGCTTATACTAATAGATCTATATTATGATGATGATATGAATGCACGATGGATGCATGATGGATGCATGATGGATGAATTGGTGATGATGATTAACTATTCATGATGTGATGTTTGTGAGCATCTTTTTAAATTTGCAAATACTAACATCTCAAACATGGGTTAGTACTCCACAAATCTATCAAAATAACTCCTATGAAATACCTTGTAGATGTTTCCAAATGCAATACATGACCAAATGAAACTAAAAACATTATGAAAACAACAACAATTACCTATTCCATAGTGGATTGGTGTCACATGTGCTAGTGACCCTTTCCCAATCCTTGATCAAAGCTCAAGATGATGTAAATGCAATGGAGATGATGACCAAGAAGAGTTCTCAAATTAAGAGAGTAACCTTGCCTAAAAGTTGTGGATCCCTGAATGAGAATGAAGGCCTTCTTTTATAGATTTTCTTGATGAGAGATTGGCCAAGATGGTGAATGTGGGACTAAAGATCCTCCAATGAGAAAAGGCCACTTGTCAAGTGGTGATAGGCCAATGGTTGTGCAAGATTTGGGAAGAGTGCCCACGAGAGGGAGAATTTGAATTCAAATTTTGCAATAAATTTTGAGAGGGGGACAAGAAAAACAGCAATTAATACAATGTTGGAGGGACAAATCAACTTGTCATGTTGAGGGAAAATGAGGGTTTTAATAAATCAATAAAATTGATTTATTTGTGCAAGTGGAGATATCTAGAGAATGCAAGTGGTTGAGATTAGTATTTAATCATGGTTAGATTAAATAAATGATGATTATGTTAGTTTAATGATGATTAGGTGAGTTGACTTTTAAGACTTTGATATTTAATTTATTTAAATCAGAAAATGATGGAATATGATTCAGGATTTAATTAAATAAAAGGTTTGATTTATTTAATTAAAATGAGGGTGATGGGATCAAGTTGATTTATTTGATTTAAACTAATGACTTTAGGAGATTGATAAATAAACTTGATTTATTTTCTGAATGGATGAATATGACCTAGTTGAATGCATTATGTCAATTTGACGTGTCTACACTAGTAAAAACCAAGTTCAACAAAACTAGATAATAGCCATGTCGATATATTGGACATTAGAGAAAGATTCAAAGAGACAACTTGAAATGGTATTCAATTGCAAAACTTGTCTCCTACATAACAACATCAATTTTTGTGATTCACTCCATTAATATTATCAAACCTCTTATCAAATCTAGGGAAAATATCTATGTTTTAGTCCTGAGGATGTATTGGTTGTTGGCAACACAAGGACAGACAATTGAGAGGGGGGTGAATCAGTTGTCACAAAATTTTAAGCTTATTCAACTTTATTAACCCTATTCATAGATCAGATCAATAGCCATGAAAGCATGAATGAACAACACATCAGAAGCACACATAACACCAAGATTTTTATGTGGAAACCTGTTAGGGGAAAAATCACGGTGGAGGTCAGTCCATAAGATTATACCCTATTAAAAGTATAAGGAAATATGAATGGGGAATGCACATGCATTCAGGCACACTACCTAGAGCTCACTGCTCAATTACAAAGGAAGACACACTATCTTACAGAAAGGTTTTGATTATATCCATTAGATTTTGAACTAAGAAAATAGCATCTACTAATGCCTAATTACAGTTTCGGTTAAGCACATGAACACTTGTTCACTCTTCTTCACACTCTACTCTTGCTTTGAATGATTTAAAACATTATTCATACACACCACTCCTTCAAATGATATAATCAATCGCTTATATATATCTGCAACAAGAAATTACATTGCTATAAGTTGGCCACAAAGAAATAATAAAATGAATACAAACTGTCAAAACAATAAAAAAAATTCATGCAAATCAACCAAGGTCGGCCACAACATAGTGAAGACTAAAAATAACATCCTCAAACATGAACCACTTCAATTAATTACTCCTCGAAGATCTACAACACGCTTCAACACCTTGTCGGCCAATAACATGAAAAACATGAACACTCAAGAGAAAATCTCA
Organism: Sequoia sempervirens; assembly: GCA_007258455.2. Taxonomy (NCBI): domain Eukaryota; kingdom Viridiplantae; phylum Streptophyta; class Pinopsida; order Cupressales; family Cupressaceae; genus Sequoia; species Sequoia sempervirens. The sequence continues at coordinate 442,232 of VDFB02044994.1, forward strand.
GATCATGAGCATAACAATCAATGCGGATGTGCAACACAGATAGAGCATGATCTAGAAACATCCAAAAACATCATGAATCACTAGAGAAGCATCTACAACAACTGAACTAACTAAAATCACATGATCTTCATTCAGGAACACAAACTGAAGTAACAAAAAAAATGTTAGAATACAAATCTTCATAACGATCAAATCTTCACGCAGATCTTTGAAACTCAACGTGGATAAACTAGATATACTCAACATGAAACCCTTTAGTTCACAACCTCTAAACAACAACGTACTGAGTTCACCGATAGACTGAACTTCACTTCACCACTGACAACCTGTAGCCCTTCTTATTACAATTTTCTCAATATCCTCGACTTATACAACTTCTAATGCATTGTTATGCCTTGCATAACCACCCCAGTTTCTTGTGAAACAAAATGGATCCCCATTGTTCTTTTCTTTTCTTTTGGCCTTTGGTTTTCTGCCTTGGGCGTTTTCTTTGTCATGTCGGATTCGGAACCGAGACCAATATCAAACTTGGATTTTTATCCAAGTTTTGTTCTTGTTTCGTTCCCAGTTCCGGTCCCGACAATTCCTTGGTCTTGCCTTTTTGCTCTGTCGGATTCGGGTCCAGAGCTAAATCTGAACTTTGAACTCTTTGAGGTTTCTGATCTGTGTTCCATCTCGGCCCCGACTCCGCCTTTCCCTTGGTCTCTTTCTGTGGTTGGTCATTTTTCTTCCCGTTTCGTGTTTCGTATCTTGGGGGTTTCCCCTCTTCCTTGGGTATTTTCATGTTGTTCTGGTAGACCCAGAACCGAAACTGGAACCAAATCCTGAAACTTTCAAAAGTTTCAGGTTCAGGTTTCATTTCGATCCTAATTCTGCGTGTCTCTTTCTTTTGCTTTTGTTCCTTTTTTGTTTTGTCGCGGGGTATTTTCTCCCCTTTCTTCTTCTCTTTCTTGTCCTTTTTTTGTCTTTTATGGGTGTAGTCAGAGGCGAGTTCAGAATAGAATCTGAACCTGAAACTCGCAAAATTTTCTGGTTCGGGTCTGGTTCCAATCCTGGCTCCGCCTAGTTCGTTTCTTCATTTTTCTCCGGTCCCGGTTCCAATTTCTTCTTAGTTCAACCCCCACCAGTTTTGGGGGAGGGTGTCGTTTCTGGTTCGGATTTGGTTCCGGCTCCACCATAGTTGGTTTTATTCTTGTTAAGAATTGAATGAAATGATCATAAATCATAGTATATCTTATGTGCTTCTAAGGAATAATGGAGACTTTGTTTTACAGGATTGAATCGTGCACATGATGGTATTTCTCAGGGAGCTCAGTTGGGATGTATTCCCCATCTAGTTTGGCGTGAAATTCCTCTAAAAGAGAAAGTCGACAAGACCCCGCAGTTGTATTGCCGACTAGCAGTGCGTTTGCTTTATTTGGGATCCACCAGTCGCCCAGACTTTTCATTGGCCGTGAGGATTCATATGTCTCTCCATTTCGAAAGTGGTCATGCCGACCCTTAGACACAAGGTTCACATCAGGGAAAGGTCTTGCCAATACAACAAGGTTTCGGCAAAAGGGTTATGCCTTCGGCATGAGGTCTGACCGAAAGAGAAAAGTCTCGCCGAAAGGGGATTCTCCCTTCAGTGGAACGTTTGGGGCCTGTCGAAAGGTCTCGCCGACAAGGCAGAGTCTTGTCGAAATAGGGTATGGGCCCGGAGAAATTTTGCACTCGGTGAGAGGTCTCGACAAAGGAACCTTGTCTCCCCAAAATGAAATGAGATCGCCAAAAGATAATGCCCTCGCCGAAAGGTCTCACCGACATGGAAGAAGTCACACTGAAAAAGGATGTCATCGGGGAAACAAGGTCCCGCTCACTATGATCTCCTGCCGAACGAGTAAGGTCTCACCGAAGTAAAGTGGGCTTTCAGTGAAACGGGGTGTCATCAGCGAAGGATTTGGGTTTTGCCAGGTCTGGCCGAAGCGTGGAGGTTTCACTAAAGGGTTCCCCCTTCAATATAATGTCTCAGCAAAGGGAGCTGATCTCGCCGACATGGAATGGTGGTCCCAGCCGGGGGAGTCTTGGTGGAAAATTTGAGTTCGACGAAACGTCTCGCTGACTAGGCAGGCTCTTGCTGAAAGAAATTTGAGCTCGGGGAGATCTCACCGAAAGGATTTGGGTTCGGGGAGAAGTCTCCCCGAAAAGCGGAAGTCTTGACGACAGCGGGGTAGATTCGGCATAAGGTTTCCCCGACCATGGAGAGTCTTGCCGATATAAGATGAGCTCGCCGAAAGAGTTGTGGTTTCGGCATGAAGTCCTGCCGACTATGAAAGGTCTCCCCGAAGTAAAATTAGCCCTCATCACAAGGGGGTAAGTGTTGGCATAGGGTCTCACCGACTCGAAGGAGGTCCCACTGAAAGTTTTGGGCTCGGCGAATTATTTTTCCTTCGGCAGGAAGTCTGGCCAATTATCATGTGTCTCGCCAAAGGGTTTACCTTTGATGTAATAAGAATGAGCTTGAGGAAAAAATAAGACATCACCATGAAGCCTCACTAACCTGGTAGGGTCTTGCCAATATAGAATGTGCTCACCAAAAGAAGGGGGGCTTCGCTATAAGGTCATGCCAACTAGAAACTATCTTGCCGATAGTCTTTGTGGTATTAATATGACTTCTGCAGCTCGCCGAAAGGTCTCACCAACTGTCACATGTTGCGCCGATAGCTGCTAGAAGAGATATAATCACATCGGGAGACACGCTTAGTGTCTCATCGACATGCGATTTAGTGTGGACCACTTTTGACTGCCCCAGAATCTGGCATGGCATTTGTTCGCCCAATCGAAAGGAGTTGAAAGTGAGTCGACTAATTGACTACCCCTATGAAGGAGATCGACATAACGTGAACAACATGAATTTAATCTGTGAATGAGCTGATGGATCAGCCCGGGAATGATGGTGTTTGAATCTGAAAGGGAAGGCCTGATGTTCTGCTTCGAGAGGTGGTCAACGTGAAGGAAGGCCGAGAGAAAGAAAGAACCACGAAATCTTAGGGACAGTTGGAGTCTACTGGCAGAAAAGGGGCGGATTGGTATTAATGGAAAAATTCTTTAGAGCATTCAAGGCAGCCCTTCGAAGGAGTTGAAAGATAGACATGGATACCAGGAGTAAATGTTGCAGCTACAAAAGATCTAAGGCTTCTCCTGAGGTCAAGCCATCACCAACATGGACATCGAGGCTTCACATTGAATGCAACATTGACTCTCTTCAGAAAGATCTAACAGCTGACCCTCCTGAAAAGCAGATATTTTCTAAACCCTAAAACAGAGGATAACACATTCCTTTTGGTACATCTCTCTATATATGGCATTCTGGCCTCTTTGTAAAAGGTTAGAGGAGAGTTAGAAAAAAAAGGTTAGAGGTTGTAGGGTTAGAAGTTAGAGAGTTCTAGAATAGGAATTTTAGAAAAGATAGAGGAGACAGAACTGCATCCTGATTCTTTGTAATAGGAGCTTCTTTGTCTTCTTAGTTAGGAGTTAGATTCAACAGAAGCCTATAATGTATTTTTCAAGTTTTATTAGTATAAATGGAAACAATTTGGAGTCATGGATTTTTTGTACACTGGTGATTGTGCCAAATTTGTAAATGTTGCTTATCTGTTTCACTAACAGTAGAAGCAACCAGATTAAAATCTACTTCAAATTGTGTTTCAGAATGTTGTTTATCTTGGTTTAATCATTTGATTTGAGAAGCTTTCAAGGAATGAAGTTTGATTTGATGTTTTGTTTAAATGGTAACTTCAATATGTTATTGAAATCAGCACTATGAATGAATGAAACTATGTGTTAGTCACAAGTTAATTTTGTTCTGCAGTTTTAGTTAGAAATTCCTTGAAAGGTAACGAGTCTGGTTAAGTTGGATGAATTAACATTCTTTTATGTTCAAAAGCTTTGATCTATCTTTTTTTGTTTCTTTAAAAACCCTGGTTAGAATATGTTTAAGTTTATGTTTGATCTTAGAACAATCCAGAAGCTCAACACCAGCAGGCCCCTTGAACATTACTGTTACATTAACCATTGAGCAACATCAGCACAATTGAGAACCAACTACAAAGACCTTGGGAGCTAAGATATCCATGTGATTATCTTTCTCTTTCAGGAGAAGCAATATTTTGTTTGCATGTTTTTGTGCCATCATACACATCAACATGCATTAATGCTAATAGTGTTGACATCAATGATAACCACATATCAACAACACAACCACAACATACAACTATCTCCCCCTCTGGCATTGATGGAAACACATGATGTGAAAAACACCATCAATGCAACTGCACTTACTCCCCCTTAGGTTCTTCTCACCCAAAAAAAAAATCACATTACTCTTCTCCCCCTTTGTCATCAATGAGAAAGATATCTTCTATACAATCTCTGAACCACATATCTAAACACCTGAACATTTGAACATTTGATTACTCCCCCTGAGTAGCAGCCACCACAACATCAATCTGGATCAAAATATGATCATGAAATGCACGGATTGATGCAAATCAACGCATCTTAGTTTTGATTAGGAGGGTTAATCACCCCTAACTTCCCTCTGAGATACTCAAAAGTATCCTTAGGAAATGACTTGGTAAATATGTTTGCAATCTGCTCCTTAGTAGGCACATACTCCAATCTAACTTCCTTTTCACTTACTTTCTCTCTCAAAAAGTGAAACTTGATAGATATATGCTTGGTCTTGGAATGCAACACCGAATTCTTAGAAATGTTAATAGCACTTGAGTTATCACAAAATATAGCAATACGCTCATCATACACAACTCTGATATCCTTCAACATCTGCTTCATCCACAGTACTTGAGTACAATTATTAGCAGCAACAATGTATTTTGCCTCTGCAGTAGATAAAGAAATAGCATTCTGCTTTTTGCTTAACCATGAAATTAACTTCTTTCCCAAGAAAAATTCTCCACCACTAGTACTTTTCTTGTCATTCACATCTCCTGCCCAATCAACATCAGTAAAGGCACTCAAAGTAAGATCATCATCTTTAGGATACCATAGGCTAAAGTCAACTATCCCCTTCAAGTATCTGAAAATCCTCTTCACAATAGTCACATGATATTCTTTACATACAACATTCATGATATCAGTCCTAGTTTGAGTCAAATAAAGCAATCCACCAATCATTGATTTGTGTCTAGTCTAATTTGCCTTTGAAGAATCATCATCAGTTGTCAACTTGCATCCAGTCACCATGGGTTTACCAACTGGCTTTGAATCTTCCATACCAAATTTCTTTAGCAATTCTTTCACATACTTGGACTGAGATATAAAGATCCCTTTATCTAACTAAGTAATTTGCAATCCCAAGAAGAATTTCATCTCTCCAATCATTGACATATCAAACTCATTCTACATCTCATCAACAAACTTAATGCACAAGCTATCATCTTCTCCAAATATGATATCATCAATAAAGACTTCCACAATCAAATATTTATTATGATCAATCTTGAACTACAAATTACTATCAACAGTACCTTTTTTAAATCCAAGCTTCACCAAGTACTTATCTAATCTGGCATACCATGCTCTAAGGGATTGCTTGAGTCCATACAATGCTTTCTTCAACCAACAAACCATATCTCCCTAATCAGTCAACTGAAATCCATCTAGTTGTTCAACATACACCTCTTCTTCCAACTCGCCATTTACAAAAGTTGACTTGACATCCATCTGATAAACCTTGTAGTCTTTGTAAGCAGCATAAGCAAGAAACAATCTCACAGCTTCAATTCTAGCAACAGCGACAAAGGTTTCTTCAAAATCAATACCTTTCGTCTATGAATATCCCTTACATACCAGTCTCGCTTTGTTTCTAAACACTTCACCTTGCTCATTCTGTTTGTTTCTAAAGACCCAGTTAGTTCTGATTACATTTTTATCCTTAGGCCTGGGAACAAGAATCCATGTATCATTCCTTTCAATCTGTTGTAGTTCCTCTTTCATTGCTTCAAACCAATGTTCATCTTTGCATGCTTCATTCACATTGTTAGGCTTAGTCTTTGAAATTAAACAGTATTCTTTTGCAATCTTTCTCCTAGTCTGAACACCTTTGTTCTTATCACCTATGATTTGATTTTCTAAATGATTCAATCTCACATACCTCAGAGTCTTCTTAGAATGATCTTCAACTTCAGGCTCTTCTGATCTCTCTTCTGCTCTTCCACCAGTTTCTCCTTCCTCTTGATCTTCTTGATTCACCAAAATGATTTGGACTTGACTTGAAGTTTGAACTTGCTTTCCTTGGTTTGTACTATCATTCTGATCATCAGAACCATATCCACAAGTTCTAGATGGTGCAGCTATGTCTTCATCAACCTTGACATCTACACTTTCAACCATTTTCTTCAATCTCTTATTGTAACACCGGTAGGCCTTGCTTTTAGTAAAATAACCCAAAAAGATTCCTTCATCACTCCTAGCATCAAACTTTCCTATATCTTCATCTCTTTTGATATAATACTTGCTTCCAAAGATCTTGAAATATCTAACAGTAGTCTTTTGACCAGTCCATAGCTCAAAAGGAGTCTTACTAGTATCACCTTTGATTTGTACCTAGTTAATTGTGTACACAATAGTAGTCACAACTTCTCTCCAGTAGATATGAGGTACATTTCCTTCCAACATCATAGTTCTAGCAGCATCTAAAAATGTTTTGTTCTTCCTTTCCACAACTCCATTTTGCTAAGGGGTCTGCGGTGCAGATAATTGTATCTTTATTCCATGTTCTTCACAAAAAGAATTAAACTCACCGGAAGTGAATTCACCACCTCTGTCTAATCTTAGACATTTAATCTTCAAACTTGTCTCTATCTCAACCATAGCCTTAAAGATTTTGAACTTTTCCAGAGCGTCAGATTTCTCCCTTAAGAAAGTAGCCCACATCATTCTTGAATAGTTATCAATAAGCAACATGAAGTACATGTATCCTTGTAAACTTTTGGCTCTAGTAGGACCACATAAATCAGTATGCACAAGATCCAACAATCCATTTGAATTTTGTTGTTTGCTTTGAAATGAAATTCTAGTTTGCTTTCCTAATTGATATTCCTTGCATATGGCATTAGTAGGTTTCATCAACTTAGGAAGATCTCTCCTAGCCTTAGTAGAACTTATCTTGACAATATTATCAAAGTTAACATGACACATTCTCCTATGCCACAACCAACTTTCATCAATTTGAGCAATCAAACAACTTTTACTAGCAACACTCAAGTGAAAGATATTACCTTTTGTTTTTGTACCTAATGCAATTGCATTTCCAAAATTTCCCAATACTTTTCTAAACTCACAAACTTACTTTTATCTCCTGTCATATGATGAAAGCAACCACTATCAATTACCCATTTATCTTTCTCTTCAACTCGAGTAGCTAGCGCTTTCTCCACATTTGTACAATTAGCAGATTCAATAGACACGGGATTATTTTCCTTGATAGCAATAAATATAAATTCATCTTCACTTGCATTTCCTTTATCAGATTCATCATCTATCGCACCTTCGTTAGCAACATAGTAACACTTCTTTTGGAATTTAGGCTTTTTATGTCTTGGCTTGGAAACTCTTCCAGGACACCTTAATGCAAAATGACCTATCTTATTGTAAGAGAAACATTTAATAGGCAAATTACCCTTATACTTACCTTGTCCTCTGGCTTCTCTTTTCACAATCAGTGCTTCAAGCTTTTCTAGTTCTCTTTCTTCTTCATCGAGTTGTTTCATTTCATCCTCATACTTGAATGTCTTTCTTGATGAACTTTCACCTGGATCATATCTTTGTTTATCTCTTCCAGAAGTAGTGGCTTTGAATGTAGATTCTACCTTAGGAAGGGCATCACCAAATTCACTCAACTCAAAAGCAGTAAGCTTACCAATCAACATATCTCTGGTAACATTTTTCATAGTCTAGAGCTCTTCAATAACACTAGATTTGACTTTGTAATAATCAGGCAAGGATCTAAGCACTTTAGCAACAATCTTTGATTTGTCTATCTGTCCACCAGCACATCTGATACCACACACAAGTTCATTCACTCTTTGCATGAAAGTAGTAACATTTTCATCATCACCCATTCTCAACTTTTCATATTTCTCTTTTAGACTTTGTAGCTTAGCAATCTTCACATTAGCATCACCTTCATACAAGGTCTCCAACTTTTTCCAAATCTCATAAGCAGTCTTCAGATCCATCACATTTGTCATCTCAATATCAGTCAATGCACTCAACAATGCTTCCTTAGCCCTGATATTATACTCAACATAAGTACCATTTAGTGGAATAATATACCTATTACTTGTAATGCTCTAGTAGGGTTCACCAATGCATCTCAGATGGCACTCCATTCGAGTCTTCCACAAAGAATAATTTATTCCATAAAATCTAGGACTATCCTTCTTATAAGTCACCATCCCGGATCACCTCAAGCTATTAAACTTCTTCCAAGGAACCTGCTCTGATACCAATTGTTGGCAACACAAGGATAGACAACTGAGAGGTGGGGAGTGAATCAATTGTCACAAAATTTTAAGCTTATTCAACTTTATTAACCTTATTCACAAATCAGATCAATAACCATGAAAGCATGAATGAACAACACATCAGAAGCACACACAACACCAAGATTTTTACATGGAAACCTTGTTAGGGGAAAAACTACTGTGGAGGTTAGTCCACAAGATTATACCCTATTAAAAGTATAAGGAAATATGAATGGGTAATGAACATGCATTCAGGAACACTGCCTAGAGATCACTACTCAATTACAAAGGAAGGCACACTATCTTACAAAAAGGTTTTGATTATATCCATCAGATTTTGAATTGAGAAAATAGCATCTCCTAATGCCTGATTACAGTTTCGGTTAAGCACATGAACACTTCTTCACTCTTCTTCACTCTTCTTCACACTCTACTCTACCTTAAAAATATTTAGAACATTATTTGTGCACACCACTCCTTCAAATGATATAATAAATTGCTTATATATATCTACAACAAGAAATCACATCGCTATAAGTCAACCACAAAGAAATAATGAAATGAATACAAACTGTCGACCGAAAACAATAAATATTTTTCATGCGAATCAACCAAGGTTGGCCACAACATAGTGAAGATAAAAAAATAACATCCTCAAACATGAACCACTTCAATTAATTAATCCTTGAAGATCCACAACACGCTTCAACACCTTGTCGGCCAAGAACATGAAAAACATGAACACTCAAAAGAAAATCTCGGATCATAGCACAACGATCAATGCGGATGTGGAACACAAATAGAGCATGATCTAGAAACATCCACAAACATCATGAATCACCAAAGAAGCATCCACAACAACTAAACTTACTAAAATCACATGATCTTCATTTAGGAACACAAACTAAAGTAATAGAAAAATTGTCAGAATACAAATCTTCATAACTTGATCAAATCTTCACGCTGATCTCTGAAACTCGACAAAAATACACTAGATATACTCAACAAGAAACCCTTTAGTCCACAAAATCTGAACAACAACGTACTGAGTTCATCGACAGACTGAACTTCACTTCACCACTAACAACCTGTAGCACTTCTTATTACAATTTTCTCAATATCCTCGACATATACAACTTCTAATGCATTAATGCTAATAGTGTTAACATCAATGACAACCAAATATCAGCAACACAACCACAACATCCAACATTGGTTTCCCACATCAACATTAGGTTTTGATGTATGAGATTACTATGAAATTTCTAGCTATATGTGTGGAATTTATTGTCATTGTTCACTGCTTAGTGCTAGTATCTTAATGTTTAGATTAATATCATTTTGGCTACTACTTTCTTCATCATTGAGTACATCTATTTTTTTCTTCAACCATCAAAGTCATATGTGAAGTTAAACACTAAGAAAACCATGCTTTGGACTAGAGGGCTCATGAAAGAATGAACTATATAGGTCTTTAGCTGATTCTATTTAGTGAGAATATCTTTTAAATAGCTTTACACATTTATATATATACGTGTGCAAAAATGGAACTATTTGAGTATGATAAATTTTCTACTATTATAAGCTGCTCAAAAGCATCGATATAGTGATGACACATAATTCCTTGTCTCTATATTATGCATTCTATCTGCTCAATAGAAGGGAAATGCTTCACATCATCTATAATAGCACCATTGTGCCATTATCCTTTCTTCGTGTATAATTAAAAATATATTACTCACATGATCACCTATTAAGATCAAAGCCTTTGTCACATATTCACAGTGGTCTATAAAGTTTCTATTTTCTTAGTCCATCTTCTCCTTCCCTATATGTATATTTTTAATTGTACACTTTTTTAGTGTAAATATACCCATTATGCTATACATTGAAAATAAAATTTATAATATAAACTGTTAAATTGTAACACTTAAATTAGGTTATGTCTGATACAAAGATTGTCATCACATTACAATTCCAACTTAACTTTTAAAGGTAACCTTTATAATTCACTCATATAAGTTTAATTGTTAGATGGTTGATGAAGCTCTAAGAATATCAATTTATACATCATGAGATCTCAAATAAACTAAAAAATAGCTTCAGTAGAGTTAAAATCAATATTCTATTTAGCTAGAACCCTTTTATATAAGGAAGTTGTCTTCATATATAGAGTTAGTCAATAAGTAATTTGTCTTAATAAAAATATTAGTATCATATCAACTAATTTCCATTTTGTTGTGTCTATTTTGGAAAAATAATGGTTTTAATATTCTTGTTATGTCTATTTAAAATTGACATTGTGATTCTTACATATGCCCATTTTTTTGTAGATTGTGGGCCCATTAGGTCCACAGGTTTTAAGATCATTTTTATCTCTAACTTTACAAAGAGGATTTTATTTTGAATGAGTTGAAATCATAGGATCAATTAATGAATAACGAGGTTTCTATTCATTCAAGTTTCACCTCACAAAAAAAGAAGCTTAGTTTTGCTTTATAGAATCCTAAATATAATTTTTTTATAATATTTTGGATGATTTATAAAGGTCTTGAAAGATTGATTTAGTTATCACCATATTTAAAAATATATATTATCAACTTAGTAGTATTAAATTCATATTTCTATTTGGGTAGTACAATCTTATATAAAGACTTGTACTCGAAATAAGAATTTCTATTTGAGTAGTACAATCTTATGTAAAGACTTGTACTTGAAATAAGAATTAGCGCATCATTATTTTTGAGTAAATATTGTATATCCATGCTAATGTCTAGTTAATTTTTATTGAGTGATTTTACTATATTTGTTATGTTATCAAAATCAACATCTAGGTTTGTTTAAATGTAAGTTACATTGTGGGCCCATAACCTATAGGACCCTGGATTCACATCTTAAAACTTGGAAAATTGATATTGTGTTTGAAATGAGTTGGTGAGAATAACAACACATTGTTATAAGGTATGAAACCAAATAGGCTCTTAAGCTTAGACATGAGGACATGTCGAATCTTGCAAGGGGAGAGACTATCTATTCCAAAATTTTCTATGATATGCAAGTAGGTTATGCAATGTTTAAATCTTTGACATGTTTCTTTAATAAATCATTTTAGTGACTTATCCTATGTTGTCAAACCTATACGAAAATAGGGATTTGGACCTAGTATTTTTATCAAGTACCTTGTGGGTAGCCATAACCATTTGTTGTTTCCTTTTGCTTAAGGTTCTTAATGGAATTTTTTTTCTATTGTACTTCTTTATTGGACTTGATCAATCCAATAACCTTGTACAATTGTCTTATTATACTAAGATTCTATTTGTACATTGATTTTGATATATGAAAAGAGGATATTCTTGTAGTCCGGAATGCATGGATATCATCTTGGAATATATGTGATTATGTAGATTATATGTAGTTCAATGATGAGTGACTATATAGTAGGGCATATGCATGTCATTCATTAGGTAAATTTTATGACAACTCATGATGATAATTTTGTAAATTTAGTATTGAAGATTCATGTAAGTGATTAAAATATTTATATTAAAGATAATGGGTTGCACGAGAGAACATTGATAAAGTTGAAAAATATGTAATCAAACATATAAAATATCATTAGATTTTATTGTAAATTCTTGATATGTATGTATCTATAGTTCTAGTCATAGATTTTGATTGTAAAAAATGATTCTCTTGATATTACTTGTTAATTTAAAATAAAAATTGAAAAAAGAAGAGTATGAATTAAAAGAAGAAAATGATGTAGATAAAAATAAAAATAAATAGAAACATTATGAAGAATAATATATTCAATATCAATTTCTTCATTTATTGATCATGTGTTTCTTTGAGATGTGATGCAGATGCATCATGCGCTACTGAGGATAGTAGTTAAATTTACAGGGGAGAAATTGTTATGTGACTTTTTTTCCCAAGAGAAGATAAAGTTATGAAATAACCCTTTAGGATTAAAAAGTGGATGGAAAATAAAGGATAATATGCTTCTTTAGTTTAAATAAAGAGTAATGAAGAATATTTAAGAGAACTCTTTTATGAAAGGGAGAATAATTATTATAATGAAACTCTGGTGAAAGGGTGTGATGGTTTGGAAAACCACCCCTTAATGCTTATATAAGCATTCATGTGAGACTTGGAAAGTAACACAAAAAAAATAAGAAAATAAGAAGGCATTGCACATTGCGGGAATAGTATTCCAAGTTAGTAGGCTATGAGTAAGATAGAGAAGAGGGCACATCTATAGTGTGTGTCCAACCTGGGATACAATAGGGTGCACTCAGGATGGTCCTAGCCAGGGCATGGTTTGCCACGAGTGTTGAGAATTGTTCTAGAGGAACCAACACATTGTGAAGAGCAATGAAGTACACTTTTTCCTCCTAGATTGCTTATAGACAGAAGAGGCTAAAACAGGGTCCATTCCAACAATCGCTGGAACTTTTCTACACATCTCAAAAGATAAGTATTTATTAATGCGTGATAAAATATGAGAAATAAAGATTTTCAACTATTTTTGTGTTTATTTAATCAATAATTTATTTATGACATAATTAAATGTAATTGAATGCAATTTTTGATTAATTTATTATATTCTATCTAATTTCAACTATGGAATTGGGAATTAAATATTATATTAAATTTTGTGCATATAAGTTTTGGGAATTAATCTATGGAATCAATTTAATTGTTGCATTTTCAATTTGGGAATTAGTCATGTTTCAAAGAGAGTGAAAGAAACTTAGCCAACAAGATGAATACTTCAATGGTGACCATAAAGCCACCATTAAGCAACAAGAGAGAACAAGATCCAGAACCTTGTAAAAACATAAGCATTAACCATAGGGGTACAAGAAGAAAACAAGAGCCTGAAACTTGGAGAAAACGAAGCCTCCAATCCTAAAAAATAGGACACCAAAGATAACCGCTGGCCCAAGGCCAGACCCAGAACAACCATAGAGGCCACAACACACAAAATAATATACCCTAGAAGTAAACAATACAAAAAGAGGGAACATGGGCCAACCAACAAGCACAAGCCAATGAGTGAAGCAAGAAAACTCACCCATAAAGCACAGAAAAACTCATCCAAAAGTTGCACCAAGACCAAAAGTAGTGCAGGCAGCATAGAGAGGCTGACAACAAAGCCCAAAAAAGAGGAAAAATCTACAGCAAGACTCCACTGCTTGCAAAAGGAATACTGGAACAAGGGCACCACAACAATGATGACTTCTTGAGAGCCCCCAACATCATTCACATCATCATTGTCCTCAGAATATGAGGCCTCCTCTGCCACACCTGCCCTAGAATTCGAATGTAGTCTCCCACCCAAACACCTGCTTCACTCCATCACACATCTTACAATTTGTGTTAGTATGGCCTTATTCATGCATTTTTACTGCAAAATGATAATAAAAATATCTAAAAAGATTGCATTATATGTTTATTCTTTGATATATGTTTAGCCTTTGATGTTACTTTCTTTAACCATGGACTGCCCTAGCATTTGAATGGCGGTGTTGAATGAATAGATGCCATGAAAAATTTAATCGACGAACAAAGTCGACAACCAAATTTAACTCAAGTGGTAGGGATAAACAATTATTTGATTTTTGTAGCCACTCAAAAAAACCTGTGGATAGTTAGAAAAAAGATTTTTTGGAGGTTGTTGAGCTTCATAACCAAATGATACGTAGGACTTAGAAGTAATCAAGATTCCCAAAGACTTACAATAGGTTGTTTTTCATTTGTTGTATGAATTTTTGACATGGTTTGCTAATGATTGGTTGCTTGTTTGTTTTGGCTTTTTCTTTAGCAGTTTCTTTTTTGTAAAGGGTTTCAAGTCCCTTCAAAACCTATTTTACCTTTAATAAAAATAATTATTAAATTCATTTTTTTAATATTACATATTAACCCAGTTCTTTATGTAAAGATTGGTACTATGTACTAACATTATGATGACAATAAAATTAGTTTAGATAAATATTTATAAGAATTTGAACTTGTTTTTATGAAACCACTTCTAATTATTTTTATATATTTACTTTCATTTACTTTTAATATAACTTAAACTATGTTGCACAAGAAGAGGTTTGAATATGTAAGAACCTTTTTATTTCTATTCCTAATCTAGATACTTGTTTTTTAGCTGAAGCAGTGTTATTTTTGTAGAGAATTGTGAATAATATATGGATTAATAGATAGAGGTTGTGTAGGTCTTATTAATTTATTGCTTTTATTAAGACTACCACATATTTTTGTTCATATTGTGTCAATAATGAAGATATATTGCACATCCAAATTGGATTTTGTTTAAGTACAATGAACTTGGATCCCTTGGAAAATTGTGAATAATATATCACTCACCCATATACAGAGGCTATGTAGGTCTAATCATCCATTGATTTTACTAATACTGTCACATATTCTTGTGCATTCCTTAGTGATAATGAAAATAGATTCCACATTTGAAACTCATCTTCTTTAGCTAAATCTAAGTGGGTGAATTACATGAACTACAAGAATTAAAATAGGTTTAGGTACACTTTTAAATGTTAATCTTGAACAAGAGAAATGAGTTGTAGGCTAAGAAGAGCTACAAGGGTATGATTATTTGAGATGAACTTATTGGTCACAACTCAATGATTTAAAATTCCTTAAACATTTATATATGTGTAGAGAGGTAAAACTAATACACGAATAAGGAATAAAATTGGAGAATAGGTATTATATGTAGACATAGACCTTTTAGTTGGATGAATATTTTTATTCCTTTACGGTTGTGGGATGAAAATTTTGTATACCACTTGTGTTTACAATCTATTGAAGCTTCAAAAATTAAGCACATAGATTAGTTTATGACTAGACAAACTTCAACTAAATAACGATTTTTGAAAAATAAATAAATAACTTTATGACTAGACAAATTTCATATACTTCTTCAGATGTGACAATACCTGAAATGTGTCCTTCAAGCCAACATAAAAATTGAAGTATAAAAATACATCCTAGCAAAGCATTTAACATTTAACTATCTATGGAAGTTTATTTTCCTAGTTAAGCTTACGTGTATGATATCGAGTACACAAAACAAATCCAAGTTTGTTGATTATTGTAACTAAAAATGAAGGTTGCGGCTTGTAACTATTATGATTACAAGTATTTAAGTTAAATCAAACTTTCCATTGAGTTTATGGTTTTGTTATGCTACTTCCTTCGCTTGCAAAAATTCTCTTGTAACATGATTTATGGTGTTTTTATTGGAACTTGCATGTGTTGAGGGTAGTTTGATCATTTCATTCTTTGGTGCCACTATTATCCTTAATGGTCAATTTTATTCCTTAGAGGCATGTAGTAGAATTCCACATCTCATATTTTCAATCTGATTTGAGAGTTTTGGTTAAGGTTGGTTATGGTGCACATGTCACTTCTTCTCTTAAAGAAATCTTAATTATTGATATTGATTGAAGGAATACTAAATTAAAATATTTATTAGATAATTATGTTAAATTGTGAAGCTTTATAATTATTATTATGTTATCTTGATATCCCAAGTATATTTTAAAAACTCTTAAACTGATTTTTATAAAATGGATATTTTATTAAAATTACTTTCTAGTTTTTAATACTTTTTGAAAGCATAATTTATTTCTAATTATTTTAATATTTAAAAAAAAAAATTAAATTTTTTTAATCATACATTGTAATAATATTTTTTAAGGTGGTTATAATGGAGATTTTAACAAAACACTATGAAACCAAATGAAGGAGCTAGAGTTACAAATCCAAATTTGATAAAAAATAGAATTTTATCCTTCATAGAAAAATAGTTATGTGATATATGGTAAACATCACTCTTTAAAAATGTTGTTACTGTTAAAAACTAGTTATCAAAGGAGATGGAAAAAGAAATGCAATTTTATTCCAAAATTTTAAAATATATATATATTTAGAATCTACAAAAAAAATGTTACAAATCACTAGTTTGCATCATCTTCAAATTCCTCATGGTTTAGCAGCTATAGGTGTCTAAAAGTGGAGATTTAGTTAAAAAAGTTTAGTTCAATGTCAAGTTTGACCAAAAAGTGTAACGCACTATTGTGGGATCACCCCTATAGTGTTTATATTATATTATAATTATTAATAATATTTTATTAAGGTGATTATAATTAATATTACTTAAATATAATTAAAATAATATAATCTTAAAATAATAATTAAAAATTAGGCCCTAACAGGTAGTAGAGTTGGCTTGGGCAGTGGGTTTGCTCCCCATTGGTCTTGGGTTCAACTCTGCTCCCAAGTTTAAGAGGTGGGACTTCTTGTGGGTTGGAGATCTCACTTGCAGGGGACTAGTCTCGCCATAGCTTGCCTCAGGTACCCAAGGTACAAACTACTAAGCTATTGGGCTACGTTGCCGGGGATACACCTGTAGTATAAAAAATAATAATAATTAAAAATTAGTTTTATAATTATTTTTTATTATTATTATAATTATAATTATAGATTTTTTAATTGAATTAAAATTATGTTATAATCACTCATAGTTATTAGAATTATTCACAATGACATATGTGCACTCAATCTTGAATGTTGTAGCTAGGGTTTCCTGCGACGGGGAGGGGCAAAAATTTCTTGGGTTTGATCACTTTCTTGGTTCGAGGCATTTTCCATACGTGGAGGTTGTGAAATTTGGGCATCATTTCTTGAAGCCAAGAGAGGGGCATGTTGCAACGACGTAGTATGGGCGACCAAGGTGCTTTTAAAATCTCACATCTAGGGTTCCATATGGTCGGCCCTCTGTGCCATCTGAGGATCGTAAGGAGAGAGGGGAGCATTCAAAGAGTTTGGGAGAGGATTCAAAGGTTGTGGGAGTAGCGAAGGACTCCAAGCCTGTGCGCTATGCTGGAGTAAACTTCACTGTCTCCTTTGATGGAGATATTGTAGACAAAGTGGTAGAAAATAAAAAATATTTTGTGGAGCTCAGGTTAATAGGAAGGTTTTGGGGTTTTTGTCTATGCCTATAAGATCTACACCAATGGATCATTGATACTTAGCATCCAATATTGTAAGGAGATGCTCAGATTTACCCCACTGTGAAGGGGTTTTTTGTGGTTGTGTTTGATAATGTGAAAGACATGAATGCTATTCTTTGTGATTACCAATGGAGCTAGGAGGAAAAACACTTTCTAATACTGAAACCTTGGCATCAATATTTCAATCCAAACACCGAATCCTTTAGGTTGGTTCCAATCTGTGTAAGGGTTCCAAATTTCCTGTTACACTTATGGTTTTAATCTTGCTTTGAAGTCATTGATAACACACTGGGAAAATTTTTGAGTGTTGATGAGGGCTCCCTAAAATTTATACACACAACTTATGCATGCATATTGGTAGGTATATAGCTAAGAATTGCTCCAAATGCAAGAAGGTTATTAAAGCAACTTGGTGGAAAGAGATATCTCCCCACCACTACTCAGTGGAAAAAGAAGGCTTCGATGTAAATGACCCAAATAAGGTTTCAATTGTTACAGCCTCAAATAAATCCCCTTGAAAGGATCAAGTGGTAGCAATGGGTATTTCTTCTGGGGTGGAGCAAGGCAGAGTTCCAAAAGGTGAGCTGGGAGGAAAGCAAGAGGGTTTGAGCATGGATTCCTCATAAGAAAGAATCATCCTAGATGAGGACATGGGAGAGAAATCATGGCTAGATGATCAAGAAGAGATTTGCCACATAGTCCAAAGGAAAAAGAAGAAGAAGAAGAGGGAACTCGCTTTCAACATGATTCTACATTACCATGACAAAAGGAGAAAGTAGCAAAAAGGTCAGCAATGAGAGTCTTGTTGCAATTTTTATGTAATGTTGAAAATATTTTAGTGTTTTAAGTTAAAGGTGATGGGGGTAGAAGTCGGGTAGAATGGTGTTTAGGGGTGGGAGATTGATGGGTAGTTTGGGTTTAAGAGACATGAAGTACAAGTTGAAGCTTCTCATGACTATAATTGCTAGATGTAATGCTTTTATGAGATTAAATAAAATATGCAACGTATCCCTTCCTTTACCAATCGTGTAGACACTTGAAATATCCTGATTGATATCATGCACTCGAATTTGATTAACTAACTTCAATTCTTCCTTGATCATTTCTTTACTAACCAATTAATTGAACAATCTTTATTTAATTAATTCATCAAAATTCCCCCTTTAATTAAATAAATCAAATTTATTTAATTAAATCCTAATGTTCTCTCTTTGATTAAATAAATCAACATTATTTAATTAAATCCTAATGTTCTATCTTTGATTAAATAAATCAACTTTATTTAATTAAATCCTAATGTTCTTCATTTGATTGAATAAATCGAATTTATTTAATTAAATTACTAATCCTCCAATATCCTCTCATTTGATTTAAATAAATTCAAACATTTAAATTAAATGTCATCATCAAACTAAGTTCACCTAAGTTAATTAATCCTAGATTAATTAACTCCTAACACTAATCCTCCATTCCTCTAGCTTTTGCAAGTTGCACATGTAAATCAATTTATTTGATTTACAAATTCCCCCTATTTTCATTCAAATATGGCATATTCTTGGAATATTCCACTTATTTGAATTCTCCTTCCCAAAGGACTTTTTTCCTCCAACTTGGCATTAGAGGCTCTTACATTTCCTCTCCTTGAGCCAACTTGGCATTAATTCCTCTTACACCTCTTACACAAGTCACCTCTTCAAATTCAAATTTCACCTACATGCATTTAACATGCACATTGTTCAAAATGTGCTCCACCTCCCTTCATTAGCATGTTGACAAGTGGCACAATGCCATTGGTCCCTTCTTTAATCCCACATTCATCCTATTCTTCATTCTCCAATCCTTCTCCATTATAAATAGAGGCTTTCTCTATTGTATTTGGCATCCACAATCCATGTAAGATCATTATGCTCATTTGGATCCACAATCTTAGGCATTTTTGAAGACACAAGTTTATGCAAGCTCATTATCCACAATCATCCATATTTTCATCCAATTTAGCATAGAATTTCATCATCCATAGCAAGGTTATTGGAATTTTGCATCAAGGATCTCATATCATCATCAAGCTTATCAAGGAATTGGGAAAGGGATTCTTTCCACATCAAAGAAGCACCAATTCCCCTATGGGATGTTGGTTTGAGCATTCAAATGAAATTTCATTAGATTTTTTTTTATATTTTATGTTGTTTTCTTGTTCTTATGCTTGAATGAATTTCATAGGGAATGTTTTGGTTTAAAGTTGTTTGAGGACTAAGGTTTGTTTGTTTGTCCATGTTTGAACAGGTCTAGGTTGAAGTGTTCACATTTTGGCGCCCACCGTGGGGCCTAACCCCATTTTTAATATTTTTCTTGCAAGTTTCATCAACTGGTCCATTTGGGAATCACGATGTAGCACATCCAATGTCTGTTTCAGCATGTTGGTGGTGATATTTGGCTCATCAAAGCCCTCTTATAGCTCATCCATAGCCTAGACCAACACATTTACCTCATTTTTTAGTGCATATACATGATATTTTAGTGCATATACTCTTTGTTTTAGCACATATGCTCTCTGTTTAAGTGCATATGCTCTTTATTTTAGCACATATGCTCTCTATTTTTTTTCTTTTATAGTCAATCTTAAAATAGCCATATCTTGGTCATACAAAGGTCTTTTTAATTTTTTTTTTTGAAATGGGGTAGAATTTGATAAGCTATGCAATGGTGTAGGTGTTTCTTAACTTTGATAGAGTTAAAATTTTCAAATTTTCACCTAATGCCAAATCACAATGAAACTTGGTCTAATTTTTAGGGTTTTTATGCTTAATCATTTATCTAACCCTCATATCTTCTTGTTTCTTGATTTCATCTAACATTTGGAGCTTGGATTGCAGGTTTTAAAGGATCATGGAGCATGGAAGTGAAAGAAAAAACATTTGATATCCATTTTAATAGTGTTTTCAAACACTCACGAGAAAATAACCCATCATATGTTATTTTTCATTCATGCTTTAGGACCAACTAGCATTACTTTGGGCTTAAAATTAACCATCTACACAAGCTTTGTCAAAGTTGGTTAAAAAGAACATTAGAAACTCACTAGGTTTTGGATTTGGTTAAAATTGAACAATCAATTTCACACTCAAGTTTGGTGCTTTAAAAGGAAATCACTATTGCTTTTGAGGTCTAAAATAAACATGTGCTTATCTTGTTTTGTAATATTTTTTACAAACTAATACCATTGAAATGCGCATGCACTTCTCTCACGCTTCACGATGATCTTGAGAATCAAAAGCATTTTAGTGATATTAGGTTGTCTAAAATATTGCCTCCACATTTCAAATTTGGGCTCTTAAAATTGAACAAAATCTTGCTAGTGTGAGAAAGGACATTGTGTGTGTTCTCTCCATAAAAAAAGATTGATCGAACTACGAATGCACCTACTCGCTTTTGTTTACCTTTAGAGGGCCTGCCTTGGTGGGAAAAAGTACTCACCCCAAGGGAATGACCCAAGTGTTAACGAGCATAATCCAAGCTCTTCCAAACCACTATATAAATTTGTGGTTGCAATGAAAATCGTAAACAATGGGAAGCGGTGCATGATAACTCTCCCCTAATGTCTTTATGATGCGTAAATCCCTTGTTCTAAGGGTTGGGAGATCTCTCACAAGGAGTTTATCATTGCACCCCCTAAACTGGATGCCCTTACTACAAACCTTTATTTAGAATCCAAAATCCCAATATTTGTTGGTGTCAGGAGGTCAGACCTTTGGAGCTGTCCCACATATTTTCAGTTCTTTGTAGAGACGAAAAGTTCATCATGGGAGATTCATGAGAACTGAAGCTTGGCTGACCTGTAGAAGTGAGTGTCATGGAGGGGAGCCAGTGTGGTCAAGCTTCTAGTCATCCACTCTGAATAAGCGCAACTGGATTTATCCAAGTGGGAATTCAACAAATATTTTCTTTTCCATCCTAGGATTGTGCAATCTTTGAGTCAGTTAAACACATTATTTGGATCCAAAATCTTGAAAACAAACATTCAATAAGGACATCAAATTTCAAACCCTTTAGTAGGAGAAAATACCTTTGAAAAATCCAAGTGCTACTGCTTGTCCCTAGGGATTTTATCCTTAGAGGCTTCTAAGTCTTTGGATTTATATCTTAATTTTCTCTCTAAATTCAACATTAGGAAACTATTGCCTTGATTCTCTTGAATTCCACATAATGGACCTTGTGGGATGAAAAGAAATTGACACATAGGTATTTAGTTCAAAAAGCTAAGCAAGAAAGTGTTTGTGGTAAAAAGAACTCATTGAGCAAAGATAAAAGACAATTGAACCCCACACATGTGTTTGCTCAATGATTTCCCGCAAGATCAAAGTTCCAAAACCAAAGTCCATCAATCGTCACAAACCTCTTAGTCCAAACAATCTCAAGAAATGCCAGTCTATGCTTTATCAAGTTAGAGAAAGATTGCTCTATAACTTTTACAAACATGCATCAAAGGACAACCTCAATTTGTATTTGTTCTATTATTGTCAAAATACAAGTCTTTTTCAACGTTTTGAGTATCTTACTTTGTAGGGTTGGCAAGTTATTGGAAGTATAGCATGTTCTTCAATACCTAGGTCTTGTAAACAAAAGTCTCTCTAAGTTCACGTAGGATCAAAATCAACCCTTTCACCCATCCTCAAAAAATCAATCAAAACCCATCTCACAAACAACTCTTGGAATCTTGGAAAAATCCTTCATACTAGACTTTTGGCAAATCCTTTAAATCAAATCAAAATCATATTGTTTGACTTGGTGTGTGTATATGAATCCTTCTTCATACACTTAGTTAAAATTATCACATTGTGGACAAATTTATTCCAGGACAACATCCAACTTCTTGGAGTTTATGAGTTCATTATCAAATCCAAATCAAATCCAAATCAAATCCAAAATCAAATCAAAATCAAATCCAAATCAAGTCAAAATCAAATCCAAGGAGAATCCAAATAAAATAAAAGATAAAAAATAAAAAAATTCCTAAAGTCTAGTATCTCCTTCAAGGTTTCTTAAGAGTTCAATCATTCACGATCACCCATCTTTCATTATCTCATCACGATCCTTTGATCCTTAGCATCTTAGATTTTTTTTTTTGTACCTAAAGTTTAGACCAACCTAAGGAGTTGGAGGTTTACCTCCCATATTCCTGAAAGTTGATCCTTATCTTATGGTCCAAACTAGATCTCAACACAAGAAGAACATGGAACTTGATTCATATGTCATGAGTAATCTAAATCAACAAAACTATCAAATCCTTACAATATTGATTGATTATCAAAACTCACATTTATACAATCCATACATGGGATCATTATCTCCTACACACCTCAATGGTACAACAAATGTGGGTATGCCCAATCTATGTTTTGGAACACTTGTCCCTATGGTAGATTTAAATCAAAGTTTGAACCTACAAATCTATCAACCAAATAATCAATACATGAGTCTTCAACAAAACAACATTATCTTGCCAAATCTATACATTCCAAATGTGAATATACTAAGTACAAGTTTACCAAACATGAACATTTCAAATCCACACTCTGTAAACTTTGGGATAGATATGTTTGTGAATCATAAAAAAATTGTTCAAAGTCCAAACAATATGTTAACAACTCCATGTATTGATCCAAGTCAAGGTAACACCATGCAAAATCAAAGTTACCTAAATCAAAGCAATGTGATTTCCAACCACAACAATGTTCAATTTCAACCTATAATGCCAAATCCAAACATCATCCCAAATCATAACATTGTCCAAAATCAATTTTTCCATGGTCCCATACAAACACCACAAGTATACATTCCAAATCTACTTGAACAAAAACCAAATAAACTATATCAAGGGTGTCAAGATCAAAATCAAGATCAAATTGCTACACTTACCAAAATAGTTGATTCATTGCACCAAGAGACATCTCCATCCCAAAATCAATACACTCTTCCATTGGTTAAACCGTGTCATCAGAGCATTGAGTTGTTTCCACAACCACATCAAGAACAATATCTCCAATTTCAAGAAGTTGGATATCAAGATCAACAACATCAACAACAACAAACCCAACCTCCACATTTTGAAGATCAATCACCACATCTCAAAGATCAATCACCACATCTCCAAAATCAATCACCACAAGGTCAATTTAAAGTACAAATCTCACAAGGTAACAAATGAAAATACACACCACTTGGGGAATCGATTGAGTATGTCATGCAATGGCTAGTCCAAGAAAATTTCATCAAAATCCCATTTTATGAGAATTATCAAGAGCCTCAAGTTAAACCACCATGGTATAACAAGAAGCACCTTTGTGATTTTCACAAAATAAAGGGACACACAACATCAAATTGTATTCGACTCAAAAATCTCATCCAAGACCTTATTGATAAAAAAATAATAACTAATGAGGACAATGATGAAGATTCAACCACTAGTGATAACATTGACAATCTCCCCACCACAATTGTTGAAAACAATGATCAAGATCTATCCATCAATGAGCACCTTGAAGATGTTTCTACCTCATCCAACGATCAAATCAACATATATCAAGAATCACTTTTCAATCATGAACAAAACTCCTCAACAATATCTAACAATGATCTATTTCAAGGAGTGCTAACACTATTTGATCCCATAATCCATGATCCATCGACCAATGATCATGTTGAAAATGTCTCTACATCACCTAATGAGTTTGAGGACATATCTCAAGAATTCATTCCAAAGCATGATCAACATCTTTCACCAAAGTCTAGCAGTGATCCTTTCTAAGACATATTGACATCATTTGACCTCATGGTTACAAATACTAAAGGAATCTTCAAATCCATACTTGATCCAAATCCACTCAAAGATCAAGAGGATATTGAGCCACTTCCCATGCCTAATGAATATATCCAAGAACCCTTTATAAGCAATCCATCCTTTAAAACTAACCCATGTTAAGAACGTGATCCAAAGCATGTCAAAAGCAATTCTAAATTAATCAAGATCAAGAATTCATATCTCCAAGATACAACAATGATCTAATGGACACTCTCCTATCTATACAAGATGTCACAAATAATGATCATACCCATATAGCACATACTCCTCCATCTACCCATGAGATGTTTACTCCTAATGGACATGTAGATGATCTTTATTCAAAACAAGAGTGTCATACTCTTGATATCATTACCGAGGAACAAGAGTCTCCTACTCTTAACATTTATACACATAATCAAGATATAGAAAAATCTATAGACATATCAGAAATGGGTCATGAAGAAGGCTTCTACAGAAGTTGTGAATCAGAAACATCCTATGAAGGCATATAAAAAATGAATCATGAGGAAAGATTTTACGTGGACAATGAATCATCAACACCTCTTGAAGAAGCATTAAAATATGATATTTCATAAGATCAAGCCAAAGATATGAATAAGGAAGTTATCCCACTTATGGAGGCTCCTATCACTTATAAACTTGGATCACTTACTTTATTTAGGACAAGCTATCTTATCAATGAAGAAGCTATCACCTTTGAAGATCCACAACAGAGCAGAGAAGGATTAGCACCTTGTTTCCAAGGTAAATCATATCCTATTGCAAATAAAATGTTTCAACGGATGAATTATCAAGGCAGAGGATTAGGCCTACATGAACAGGGTATCCTTGAACCAATGTAGATTATTGGCAATCCTAAGCATCAAGGTCTTGGTTATTCAACAATTGAGGGACCTAAATATATCAGTGATACCTCTATAATATTGGGGACAACTTTATCTAGTGCAAGCGTCAACATAGGGAGCACGAAGAATCCTTATGATGAAACCAATGCTAATACTACAACCAGCCACGCCATGAATCTTCATCCACCCATCACCCCATCCACGAATCAGGACCAACATCAAAAGAAATATTTTAATCAAAGCACAAAGAACATTATCAAAGAAAAAGAAGCTGAGAAGCATAATGGACAAATCAAATACACGTGGATACCAAAGAATACAAAGAAATATTATCCCTATCAAACTCCATTAGTCAAAGAAACTATGGGGAAAAATAAAAAGGGGAAAAGTATCCATCAAAGATGTCCACAAAAAAAATTAGGCTTCTCAAGCAACGTACAAAGTATATCAAGTAGTTGGTCCTAATTCCATACACAATTTTGTATCCACCCATTATTGCCCATCTTCCCAAGTTTAGAGAGTCAAAGGTTCCAAACTATCAACCAATCCATCTTTTATTCCTAAACACACTCCATCCACGCCTCCACGCATGATATCCAATTCTCATATTGACCATGTATTGGCAATGACCCTTCATCATAAGGATTCAAAAGGCACTCTATCGCGATGTGTGCACAAAGACAAAGTTAACTCTGGTATCAACAAAGCAGATCAAGAATCTCAAAAGTTGTATTCAAGTGCACGTATCTTGGCAAAACAACTTCTTCAAGAAGGATATTGATGGCACATTATGACAAAAGAATCTACATCAACACCACTAGGTGATTCAAAATGAGCTTAAAAATCTTTCACACAAAAATATGAAAATCCAAAAAAAAAAAACCATGAAAATAGTAAAGAAAAAAATTGTCCTCCAGTGAAAACCACTATGGTGGCATTTTGGACAGGTACCATGATGAAAACCTAGAAAATAGGCGTCATGTGTAGAATCAAGCATCTACGTGCGCCAACTCAAGTGAAAGCATATTATCTCATCCATAATAAATCCATTCATCCATGAACCATTTATCCAATCTATTTTTCATCCATTTGCATCCATAGTCCAAATTATCTTGATCTTGACAAAGTTTGGTGCACACTTTATGCTTGCTTATGGTAAACATCTTGACATGGGTCATTTTCATTAATCTTATCCTATCCAACATTATCTGGGCCATGAAGCACTATTCAAATGAGCATCCTCTGTTCGAAAAATTGCAAGATAATCCTTGGAATCCTTTGTGTGCTTACCATATCCCTCCATCCATACATCCATCCAAGCATTCACCCATGGCATTCCATACATTGCTAAACACTAGGGGTAGATATGTACATCTTGCTTCAGGAATAAATATTGATCTATATCTTCCAACTTATATGGTGATTTGAACATTGGCAAACGTAAAATCAAATTGGTCAAAGCATTTGTGAGCCAAAATCCAAATCACTAGCCCACGACATATTTTGACGAGAAGATGTTCCTTATCAAGCTTTATCTTTCATTGAACATTGATCAAAATAATCAATATTAGTTGCATCTAACGTGTGCTTCAACATCACATCAAATCATTCAAAATAATTTTGTTCCAAAATCAAGCTTTAAAATCCTGATTAATCAAATCTAATCAATCCATCATCTCGGGATATCCTTCCAAATCCTCGTGTTGCTTAACACTATCCTTGCATTGTTTTGTATCCTCAACAATGTTATCATCATCAATCCATCAACTAGATCAATCAACCTTAGCTTGGTTTCAACAAAATCCCAAAATAAATCATTGACATCGTCACACATATCCAAATCCAAATCGTCAAAATCATGCGAAAATCTAAAAACATCCAAAACATATCAAAATCCCAAAATAGGTCAAAAAGTCAGAAAAAAATCAAAAACATGGTATCCGAACTACGTCATCTCTAAGCTTAAACATAGGCAAGGGTAATCTTTGATCAGCCCCCGAGACACAAAAACATTCAAAAGACACAAAATCCAAAAACATTCATAAAATCTCACAAAAAACACAAAAAAACCCCAAAACATCCTCAAAATAGCCTCATAACACAAAAACATTTAAATAACCCAAAAATCCAAAAAACAGCCTCATAACATTTCAAAAAACTGAAAAATATCCAAATATTTGAAAAAATCCATCTGTCTCATTTCGCTTCACCCGTAATAATCAATCATCCATAATAAATCAACCATCGCATTCATCCTTTGACAATACAAATAGAAACAACCACAACAATCAGCAAAAACAAACTTTTAAATGCAAAATCAAACTCTTGATCTTTTTAGCAAACATGTCAATCAACCTTGTAACAACAACCTTTCAAACAACCTATCAACTTGCCACCATCCACTAACATGTCCTAGGATGTATCCTTCCTACAATGGGCATTATTGATTGGCAAAACACTTTGGATACTTATCCTAAACAAAACAACTTGCCACCATCCACTAACATGTCCTAGGATGCATCTTTCCTACAATGGGCATTATCTATTGGCAAAATCAGTTTAGATTCTTATCCTCAAAACAAATCCCTTTGGGCTGGAGGTATGAAGAACATTGGCTTGTTTGTTCAATTGATATTTTCTTTGATTTATTTTATTGCGCTCATTCCAATGACCTCTCGATGATGTCTAATCAAAATGATTTAGAGAGAAAGGAATGGGGGCATTGATCATTATCTTTCGTTTGCTGTGCTTGTTGGACATTCTTGTAATATAACTTGGCAAATACTTACTTTGTTAGTTATGTATGGAAGGTGTTTTGGGAAACTTATTGACTATTACATTGATAAATTATACCTTTCCATGTTTTGGTTTGAGATGTTTGAAACTTTTGAAGTGTATCCTAGCAAAGTTTCTATATGTTAGGTGTGAACAAGAATACTCCCATCTGTTTGTCGATTCAAAGTCCATCTCACTAGGTACAATGCCATCCTGGTTATCTATACCTTGATGCATCGTGCCTATGTGTGTTATCAAACATAAGGTAACTAAGCCCTTTTAAAATCCCAATTCCTGATAAGCAATACATCATCATCATCCATCATCATATCTAATAAAGTCTCAACGATTCATGGACTTGTTGGACTTCTGCATCTTCTTAGAATCAAGGGTTCATCCATCTTTTTCTTCTTCTTATATCCATCTTATTCTTCTCATTCTTCTATCTTTACTAACATTTCTATCCAAGTATCAAATCTATGTGTTATAACAAAATATACACGAGGCTATCCATGGCCGATGATTGTCTATACATCATCAAAGCTGTCTACATCAAACATTCAAGCTTTCTAGTCCTCTTTGAGTTGAACTGATCTTGAATCTTTATCACGAGATTGACCCTCAAATAAAACTTTTTGCTCGATCTCTTGAGGGTCGGTGTACCAGTATACTTATTTTTGCTGGGGCATTTGAAAAAAATCATTTTTTTTTTAGTTTTGATCTCAGCGAGGTTATTCTTTGAACCAACACAACAGGTACATTGCTTCAAAGAGGGGCAAAATGTAGACACTTGAAATATCCTGATTGATATCATGCACTATGTTTTGATTAACTAAATTTGATTCTTCCTTGATCATTTCTTTACTAACCAATTAATTGAATAATCTTTATTTAATTAATTCATCAAAATTCCTCCTTTAATTAAATAAATCAACTTTATTTAATTAAATCCTAATGTTCTCTCTTTGATTAAATAAATCAACTTTATTTAATTAAATCATAATGTTCTTTTTTTTTAGGGGTAAACACTTTTGACCAGGGCTATGAACCAGATACAACCATTCAACAATACCACCCCAACGGGGTTTGAACCTTGGTGGCAAGAACAACAATGCCACCTACAAACCATCACACCATGCCAATACCGATTAAATCCTAATGTTCTTCATTTAATTGAATAAATCAAATTTATTTAATTAAATTACTAATCCTCCAATATCCTCTCATTTGATTTAAATAAATTCAAACATTTAAATTAAATGTCATCATCAAACTAAGTTCATCCCTAACACTAATCCTCCATTCCTCTAGTTTTACAAGTTGCACATGTAAATCAATTTATTTGATTTACTAATTCCCCCTATTTTCATTCAAATATGGCATATTCTTGGAATATTCCACTTATTTGAATTCTCCTTCCCAAAGAACTTTTGTCCTCCAACTTGGCATTAAAGGCTTTTACATGTCCTCTCCTTAAGCCAACTTGGCATTAACTCTTCTTACACCTCCTCTTACACAAGTCACCTCTTCAAATTCAAATTTCACCTACATGCATTTAACATGCACATTGTTCAAAATGTGCTCCACCTCCTTTCAATAGCATGTTGACAAGTGGCACAATGCCATTAGTCCCTTCTTTAATCCCACATTCATCTTATTCTTCATTCTCTAATATAAATAAAGGCCTTCTCTATTGTATTTGGCATCCACAATCCATGTAAGATCATTATACTCATTTGGATCCACAATCTTAGGCATGTTTGAAGACACAAGTTTATGCAAGCTCATTATCCACAATCATCCATATTTTCATCCAATTTAGCATAGAATTTCATCATCCATAGCAAGATTATTGGCATTTTGCATCAAGGATCTCATATCATCATCAAGCTTATCAAGGAATTGGGAAAGGGCTTCTTTCCACATCAAAGAAGTACCAATTCCCCTATGGGATGCTGGTTTGAGCATTCAAATGAGATTTCATTAGCTTTTATTTGATATTTTATGTTGTTTTCTTGTTCTTATGCTTGAATGAATTTCATAGGGAATGTTTTGGTTTAAAGTTGTTTGAGGACTAAT
>VDFB02044995.1:0-29149 GCA_007258455.2 Sequoia sempervirens
CGAACCCCAAAGGAACTAATAACAATAGAACAATTTTTTTTTTTTAAAGAATATAATAAACATACTTAAGTATTATAACATAACATTGTATCATGAGGCACAACTAGTTCCAATGGGGTACATGAAGTGACATAACTATTCTAACCCATAACATCGAAAATAAGATAACAATAAATAATCCATTACGCATATCCACTCATACCCATTTCATCATTTAAAATATCTATCAACTATATCCACATTAATAACATATGCACATATGTCAATAGATGGAATTATAAAGTGTTACATCTTCGATAGATACAACTCAACATAACCAACTATAACAAATGATCCTGAATAATTACATGGCTTGAATAATTATTACATCCCAACGATAGAAGAATACAATTATCTGAAAGCACAACTCAATTAATACATATACAAATTACACCAATGTGATCCCAACACATATGGGAGACAATACAACAATGAATACATTACATATGAAGTATATACAAAAATCTGGTACATAAGGACACTGGATCATCAACATCCGCCAAAACCTGCAAGTAAAAGATATATCTGCAACAGAAGAGGGAACCCAATGGGGTGCGAAGCACGTTCCACCCAACCACCCCCATGCTGAGAGTAGCCAAGGAAGGGTCCCCGACCAAGTACGCCTAACAATCACAAAGACTAACACCAAAGACCACTTAACATCCAAAACCACTTAGAAAACTCACGACAACCATTCCAAGAGGCACAACAACAAATCACTCCAGAACATAACAATAAAACCCCTTCCCAAATAAC
Organism: Sequoia sempervirens; assembly: GCA_007258455.2. Lineage (NCBI taxonomy): Eukaryota > Viridiplantae > Streptophyta > Pinopsida > Cupressales > Cupressaceae > Sequoia > Sequoia sempervirens. The sequence goes on from VDFB02044995.1 coordinate 796, forward strand.
AACTAGTCACACGCACAACTTCAATGAACTCAAGGCATAATAACAAGAACCTCATCCAACAATTGACCAAAGAGAAAACATCAAGGCACATAACCACTGAAATCACAATATTACTTCACAACTACAATCACAAGGTCACTTAACATGAGGTTACAAGGCTTAACACAAGGTTACAATGCTTAATACAAGGTTACAATGCTTAACACAAGGTTACACTGCTTCCAGAGATCAAAGATCCTGAACATCGCACAATAACTAGCTAACTGTTGACATAGGAAGAGTTTCATGCATAAATTGCCATGAGTTACCCTGGCTCAACCTTCCTAGGCTACCGGACCCCCATCCTGGGTTACCCTGGCTTGCCTCTACCGGCCGCCGGACCCTCACGCAAAACTATGCGTCCCGTCTCATCTCAAGCCTGATCTTTCACTTGCTTCAATAGAGAGACATCCTTTTATCTTTATTAGTGTGAAATCCCCCCATTAAATTCATTTAGGTTATCACTTAATTAAACTCTAGGTAGGTTACCCTGGCGCCCCTTTGTGTGCCGGACCCCCACAAAGAGCCACTCTCCTATCAACAACATACAAGGCATGGTACCACAATAGGTAACTAAACATCACAAGCTCTCCAGTCCAAGGAGGAAACAAACAAGGAACCCACTCCAACCACTGGAGGAAACCAATCTAAATACACACTCCTTCCAAAGGAGGTACAGTTATCATTACCCACTCCTATTTCTCAGGAGGCACAAATCCCCGTTCATGGAAACTGGGTACAACATCATAGTACAATACATCAAAGCGATTCACCAAAATGAACCCCCACTCAAGAAAACTTCTCTGGAAGACTTACAATGCCCTTAACCCTAATTGCCCGATAAGAAGAATACAAGAACATGACAGAACCACATTCCAACACGGAAAGTCCTTAACAATAACACCAACTCTTATGGAAGATAAAGTAAATATAGGATTTTCCCAAATGACACGATAAAGCAATGAAGAGACTCTCACAAAAGATTAACGAATAATTCTCAAGAAAACACTTACTAAACAAAAACAACTCCATAAAATGTATTACCAATACTAAATAATTTCATCAACAAATAAATCAACAATACGCGATTATTCAATTCAAAACAACACACACTGCTAAATTCAAGTTCGTACGATTACATTATAACATCCTACCTTCAAATTTTAACTAGTTGATTTAATTACATTCACAAAACTTATTTCCAATTTCTACAATTAAACTATATCGGTAAAAATATTATCATACTAAATTTTATTCAAAACATTTCAAAATTATTTACATGAATAAATTAAAAATGAAACAATTTATTAAAAAAAATACATTTTAATCAAACATATTATAAAATTTTTATAAAACTTTAACCAGAATTTATTACATAACTTTACCCAGAATTTATCTTTTATATATATATATATTATACAAAAGTTTAATTAAAATAAATTCGAATTAAATATAAACCAGATTATAAAATTAAATTCAACTAACCCATAATGAAAATCGAATTAAAAAAAAAATTAAAATTAAAATAAGATTTCAAACACATTATTCTTTTAATGCCCAGCAAGGTAAGGCGCACCTCCCAAGGGAGGTACTGCGTACCTCCCAAGGGAGGCCGCAGCCTCCACTGGGCTGCGTACAGCAGCCGTAGGCTGCTGTGCGCAGCCTAGTGGCTGCTACACAGGGTACAACCAGGGGGGCCGGGGAATGGTACGGCGAAAGCCGTCCGCCCCTTCCCCCAAAACCCAAAAAAAATTAAACTTTTATTTCATTTCAAAAAAAAAACTTATAACTTTTTAAATAAAACTTTAATATTATATCACTGATAAATGTGCGGAATGACAAAATAAAAAAACGTATTTAAAATCAAAATCCGTACCCGGTTAAACTTCGAAATTCGAAGATCATAAAAATTTATTTGTTTTTTTTTTTTTTATACATATTAAAACTTTTATCATAAGGATTCCGAACTTCAAGACAATGAATACAAATATTTTATATATATTTATTTATTTAATTCTTTAAATGTATTTTTTTAAACCAATTTAATATATCTCTCATTCAAAATGGCACGCGGTACACAGTACACAAACGTACACAGGAAAAAGAAGGTAGATTGTATAAAGTATATTTTTATTTATTTATCTGGTACACACATATATATATAGATATATATAAAAAATACAAATATTTATGCAAAATTTACAAAAATAAGAACATAACATTTAAATTTTTCCTACCAGACACAAAACAAATTAGGCAAATAAATTCAAGCCATAAAATAATGATTTTCTTTTTTTAACTGTAATTTTCAGAAACAAATTTTATTGAATTAATTTTGAAGGGTTTTACCACCGTCTTCTACAGATGATTTGGTTTTCTATTTGGGTTATTCTAATTTTTATCAGACAATCTAAATCTGGTTATGCAAGTTTAACCTACAAAACAAATGATTTTCTTTTCAAGACAATGGTTTCCAAACTAAATTTTATTGAATACACAAAGGGTTTTACTATGGTTTTCAATGAACAATCTTCAAACGTCTGTAGCAACTAATTTACAACTACCGAATCCTCTTTCACAATAAAATAAATAAATAAATTTAATTTTCAAACAAGAGGCATTTCAATGAAAGTTTGATTTTCAAAACAATACTAAAAGGAGTAATACTTTTGAAGAACCTGAAATCCCTCGTCTGATGAAGAATCTTTTCTGTAGCCTCCTCACGATCTCCTCCTACAGCTCTCTTGTCTCGATCCTCTGCCTTCAACGTTCTTCTGAACCACCTTTCTTCTCCAATCCACAATAATTTTACTCAGAAAGAAAAAACCTCAAAACTCAAAACCATCCTTTTTCTCTTTTCAGATCCCAAAATAACAGAGTAAAAAAAAAACTTGTGTGAGAATCATTCCCTCCTAAAAATAATAAATCACTAAATAAATCAATAAATCTTTTTCAGCTTTCTTTTCCAAAAAGCCCCCTTTCTTATTGGTTCTTTTCCAGCTTTTAAAAGCTCACCTTTATCTCAAATTTTAATTGGAATAATTTATTTAAATTTAGATATTATCTCCACAAAATTTCCTAATTTAATATAATAAATAAAAATAATAATATTTAATTACTCTCAACAGTATTAATTTAATTATAATTATTTGCACTTTTAATTAATTAAATCATTTTTAATTTATTATATATTTAATTTTAACATCTTTCTAACTCTTAATTAAATCAAATAACAGTGTAACCTTAATTAATTATTTTATGCAATACGATTAATTAATTAAACACTACCCAAGAATAAAATAAATACTCAACAATAAAACTACATACAAGACAAGACAAGACTTCAATCAAACACAACTCACAACAGACGACGGACCTGGGACGGGGACACTTCCAAGCCTACTCCCTTTTTCACATTTTACCCATTGGGTTGATTTATTGCTCGCCCTGTCCTGCCGAAGCAGGTGGAATCGAGACTTATTCCTGCAATCCTGCATCCAACAAACGTCAAGTAGCACATGTACATATATACATAAAATCAACATCCTATCATGAGAAGGAATTGCAGTGTAGCAGGGCACTCGTGAACAAGTGATGCTACACTGTCCTCTCACCTAATCTATTCTAACAATTATAATATCCATAATGAGCTAACATTTCTAACCAATTTGACATAAGATAACATGATATTAAACTACTGCATCTTAACTAATTATTAAATAGTTGCATCATATAATAATACTAAATTACATAACATCACATTGGCATAAATACGTTAATGATAAATCATTTAAATAAACAATAATCCAACAACCCACAAGATATCACAAATCATACTAGTAATGGCATATCAACCGATTAACTAAACCATGCACCCACACGCACCAAACAACAATACAAACAATAACCATCATAGAACATCAATCAAAACCACATGAATGTCAAATCCAACAACACAGAGTATCATCGTAGTATCAGCGTATCAAGATAACACATAGAAATTAATAAGTCTAAACAGTATGAGGGGTATTACAGGTTCACTTGAACTAAGGACTGTATGATGGAATTATGACTAAATCCAACTAGTTGATAAAATTGATTGATTATGAGTGCAAACCTAGTGAAATATGTAATGTTTGAAAACACAGTGATGTTTGCAAAAATCTTAAAAACACTGACAAAAATGCAAATAGAACTAAACAAAAAATTGAAATTTAGAATGTTTGCACCTTTAAAACTAATGAACATTTAAAATCACTCAAAAAATCTAGAAATTTTTAATTTTTGGCTGACTGGGACTCATTCGCCACTCTAGGCGAATCAATCCCAGGTCAAGATTTTCTACCCAAAAATTGATTTCAAATAAATGGGTACTGAAATCTACATTTAACTCTAATAGTCACCTCTAAGGGGAATTGTGTAATGTATTCTATTGTTAATCTAATTAAAACAAAACACTATTAACAAAACTTTAAATTGAAGAAAATTTGAAATAAACTTGGCTATAAAATAACAATTCTTCAAGAACGTTCCGTCTTTCTCTATCTCCAGAGATTGGTTTGAAGCTTTCTGGATCTCAGATTGTGTGAGCTTCTCCAAATGACTGCTGCAGAACGAGTATGCAAAGGAAAACTATCCTAAATGATGGTGAAGATGGACAGGGGCTGTAGTTATGTACAGGGGCTGTAATTATGTACAGGGGCTGTAGATGAGATGAGTCATAATTCTATTGCTATGATTGCTATACTATTGCTATGATAATACTCTATGAATGCTAATGCTGCTTGTAATTTGGCTATAGTTTTCTTGCTTCAAATTCTATATGATTTGGAGCTCCCGGCAGCTGTATTTATAGATTTTTGCAGGCTTCATCCTGGCTGGCAAGAATCTACGGCTGTGAATTGTCTGGTATGTTTGAATGGTGAGAGATTGAGAAGTTGAGAAGAAAAGGGAGGAGGTTGAGGGGTTGGAGAGAAGAATGGAAGCTTGTCTTCAACCCACGGGAACAAGCCTGCACAGGAACAGAGAAATTTAATTTTCTGTTTTGGCAGTTTGTTTCCCGGGCGTTGAAGATAAATCCCAAATTAAATAAATATTTAAATTTATTTAATTTCCTTTATTGCTTTTTGATTTTTGATTTTTGATTTTTTTGAAAACTAAAGAAGAATTAATTAAATATTTTTTTAATATTTAATCATGAATGACTTTAGAAGATTTTTGAAATATTTAGAAGAATTTAATTAAATATTTTTGGAAATATTTAATTATGAATAGATTTTTGAATTGATTTAGAGGAATTTTGAAATGATTTAAAAATGAATATTAGATTAGAGGAAATAATCAAATATTTTGGAATATTTAATTACAAATGATATTTAGAAGAATTATAATATTTTAATCTTTATTTGAATAAAATATTCAAACTAAGATTATATGATAATTAATATAAATAAATGGTAACATTTATTTAATTAATTAAGAAATGAATATGAAAAGGTGATTAAATATTTAATCGAAATGAAATCATGAACAATATAAATAAATTATTTAAATTTATTTATACGTAGATAGAATCAAAAGATTTTAATTAAATATTAAAAATATTTAATTAATTACCAGACAATGTGATATGACCATTTTTAAGTGTATACATTTTTCCCCTCTTTGAAGTGATGTGTTTTACGCATTACTTCAAAGAATTTTTGAAATTTTGCCCCAAATATTGATTTTTGATTTGTTGATAGATATATGCCCCCGCGAACGATGAATCGATGTTTGAATTTTTGAATTTTTTTAGATTTTTGTGGAATTTCTCAATTTTTTTGATTTTGAAGATGTCGATTCATCGTTTGAAAATAATGATGTGAAGAAACTGACCCGAAGAAATATTAAATGAAAATTTGATGAAGAAATTGCCCCTGGTATGTAAAAATATGATAAAATGCCCTAATTTTACCATTATATAGGTTAAAAATGTCATTTTCCATGTCATTTTCAATTTTAACCTAGTAAAATTTGTAAATTTTGAGCTCTGGGTTGACAATCATGGCACTTCCAGTTCACCTACACCGTTTCGAGCGTATCCGACGTTATCAGCGACCGGCGCACTACGGACCTCCGGTATGTATCTCATAACTCCTTGTTTGTGGATAATTTCATTTTGCGCACGTTTTTAATGTTTTAATTCAAAAACATTGAGTTTTAGCGCTCTTAAAGTTTTTCGTAGCGCACTCAACAATTTTCGTAGCGCATACAATATTGTAGCGCCCTTAAGGCATATCGTAGCGCATTTGAAATTTTCCACAGCGCATAATTTTCCATAGCGCCCGTGATATATTTCATAGCGCTTTTGATTATTTCCATAGCGCATATGATATCGTAGCGCAACTAAGATGTATTGCAGCGCTCTTAACCAATATTGTAGCGCAAACTTTTCCATAGCGCCCGTGATATAAATCATAGCGCCATTAATTGATTCTGTAGCGCAAAATTTTATTTAGCGTTGATAAAGATTTTTGTAGCGCAGACAACTAGTTCTGTAGCGCTTTTTGTTCCACATGATAAATTTGTTTCCCAAATTGTTGGAGAACAAATAGTAGTTGATAAATTTGCTTTTAAAGTTGTTAAAAACAAATAGTATAGATAAGTTTTCTTCTAAAGTTGTTAGAAAGAAACTTGATGTTGATTATTTGCGTTCCATGATGATGGAAAACAAATAATTTGATTGATTCATTTTGAATTGATATGTTAAAATGATTTGATATTGATGTTGTTTTGATAATGTATGTGAACAGGAGAGACTAGGTGTCTTGCAGATACGAGAGGCTTTTCCGAGTACATGGTCATTGATTCCACATTTATTACAGTCTGATAGAGATGTGATTGACGCTTGTGGTTTGACTGCATTACTTGATATGCCTGAGGTTCACCTCAATAGGGCTCTATTGATAGCACTTGCAGAGCGGTGGCATAGCGACACCAACACCTTTCATTTACTGACCGGCGAGATTACAGTGACTCCCGAGGATGTATATCGCATCCTACGGATCCCAGTGATGGGAGAGATTGTTGTTTTTGACAGACGAGAGGCTGGAGGTACTCTTGCTTTGAGACGGATATTCAGAGATGATCAGATTGCTGGGTACTTCATCCCATGGGGTGAGATTACAGATGCCTATCCACCACTACCGGCTGTACTTGCAGGATTCATTGGAGGTGTGTTGTGCCCCGACCATAGGTCTAAGGGGTTCGCGATCGGATGGGGTCGTGTCTTAGAGAGCATGGTGATGCAGGGCACACGATATGCATGGGGTACCTGTATGCTAGCCCACCTATATGACGAGTTACATCACATTGTCTATGGTAGAGGTCGGAGTTTTGCGGTTGGATGCTCATTATTACAGATATGGGCATGGGAGCATTTTGCAGTGTTACGTCCATTGACTCGAGGAGATCGTCCAGCTGGTCGACCATACAGATGGAGATATTCACATATTATTGCTCAGCCTAGACTAGGCAAGCTAGTGTATTGGCAGCGGCTATTGGATAGTTTGGATACAGTATGCTGGAGGCCATATTTGGATTATGAGCCATGGCCAGAGGATGCGAGGGAGATGCCTTTTGTATGCACTTCCAGATTTTTGATTGGACGGACCACATGGATTTTGGAGAGATTTCTTGCTGGACGTGTATTGCGACAGTTTGGTCAGACTCAGGGTATGCCTGTTGGTTCAGCTATTTATGCACGGCGACAGGCAGAGCTTGCAGTGTGGGGCCCACGGATCTCTTATGATGCAGCTGTTGCAGAGTTTATCAGTTTAGGTGCACAAATGTGGGACTACCAGGCGGATGTTCTGGATGCAGGGGCGACACATGAGTATGTTCAGTATGTTCTACAGCATCCTCCTCCACGCATGTTTGATCCTGATGAGGCCGTTGCTCCTGTCATTGGACAGAGACGTCGACAGAGAGATTCAGAGTCAGGTGATGATGATTCAGAGGACAGTGAGGACGAGGAGGGTAGCGGAGATGATGACTCAGATGGAGATGATGGTGGTGATGGTAGAGGTGGCAGGAGAGACGGCAGGAGAGGTGGCAGGAGAGGTGGCAGAGGAGGTAGTGCAGGCAGAGGAGGTAGTGTAGGTGGACCACGGATGAGGCATACTGACCCATCTCCGTCAGTGGATCCGACAGTAGCGAGTCAGATATCCTCTTTGTAGAGCACAGTACAGAGCTTGCAGGCTCAGCTATCACAGGCACATGCCTTGATTTCCACCGATTCGCGAGAATTGGTGGCCGATCCTTTGAGAGAGATCTTTGACTTCTTGACGTGAATTGAAGCAGGCCATTGCCTTAGCAGATAGCCTACAGAGAGTGGCAGGTAGTACTTTGCCAGGTGATATGATGAGAGAGGTTACGAGGGCTACTCGAGAGGCAAAGTTTTATCGTACCAGATATCATGATGCAGTCCCAGCTGAGCAGAGAGATAGCTATACTCAGTCACGATCTACTCATGGTCGCTCTCGTACTACCAGCAGGGGTGTGACACAGCCATTACCTCCTAGAGGGCCACCGGGGTCAGGCGGAGCAGTTCCATCAGGGGCAGGTGGTACAGGTCCTAGGCCAGCTCCATCATAGGATAGCTCTGCCTAGTGCATTGTATATGATCTCTTTTATGATATTCTGTTGAGACATTTTGTATACACCGTGAGATGATCACATTTTTGATGATATTATATCATTTGTAGTTTAACATCCTTGTACATTTTGACATTCATTTTGAGATATATGAAATGCAGTGATGAGTTTACATGATATATGATGTGTATGTATATGAGGGTTTCATGATGGTATGAGATAAATGAATGTATGATGTTTATGATAGATGAATGAATGTATGATGTTTATGATAAATGATGCAATAATTTATGAAATGATGTTTATGAAAAATGAATGAATGTATGATGTTTATGATAGATGATGCAATAATTTATGAAATGATGTTTATGAAAAATGAATGAATGTATGATGTTTTGTGAATGTCAAAATATACTCAGTCATATTTGAAAAGATATAGATCTTTGATTCTTTGCCAGCTTTTGGGAATCTATAAATTCAAAATGCAAATTCTAACATGAATGCAATCTATACTAACCATGCAGGACAGTCATACAATATTGCCATTTGGAGAGCTTATACATGCTTTTTGTATCATCATAGAGCTTTGAAATGTTGAAAGTTAATACAAGCATCAAAGGGTATGTTAGCACCAGTGATGAACTGAGTATTGCTTTCATGATTTTAATATAGCAAGTTAATACAAACATCTAGGTATAATTGAACCGAGATGACCTGAGTATTGTTTGCATAAACAGACAAGAGTTAACCCGTTTCCCATGCAAATTCTGAAATGTCATCCATGATACATAGTAGCGCATGTCTCGCGACCAATTTGCATAGTACTAATGATTTCCTCACAAACAGAAGACAAAGAAAAATCATACTCCTTCCTTGCTTTTCTAGTTCAGAACATCATCGAATTACTCCAGAGATATGATAGAAAATCAAACAACCATTCAAATCCTGTTTAAGGCATTTCAAACATTTATTCAGATTAAGATCATCCAACTTGGTTATCATCATTGATATTCTCACTTCGATAGTTGTTTGGATCATGTTATTGGCATAAACATGTTTGTGATTGAGTTGATTTGACAATGTTCGTTTTGTTTTGTCAAGCTGTTACTTGTCTGCTTGTGATATTTTGAAAGCTCGTTGCCCCTCTCTTGTATTTTTCTGCGTTTTGCCCCCAATGTAAACACAACCTAAAGATAAAAGATATGTACAAATTTCATCAAGCCATGATGAAACCTAAAGATTCCCACTACATGGTATGGATAATGAAAGATATTTACAGATGATAGACGTGGATGAATGATGCCTAAAGTGAAAATAAGACATAAACTAATAAATGGAGGAGCCCATTTCGATCACAAGTAGCGCTTGTTTGCCAAGTTTTCACCACTTGTTTTTATTGCACTTTTTCAAGATTTTTCTGATTTTTTATTTTATTTTTTATTTTTTTTTATTTTTTTTTTCAGGACTTTTTATGATTTTTTTGATTTTTTCAGGACTTTTTATGATTTTTTTGATTTTTTCAGGACTTTTTAGACATAAAACTTCTTAAGGTGAATACTATTGGTTGGCTCTTCAAACAGGTCCCCCTCTGATGTGGATAATTGATATGCTCCAGAACCATATGCTGCTATAATAACAAATGGACCAAGCCAATTAGGTTCAAATTTGCCTTTCTTTTCTCTATCTTGCTGATTACGTGGATTTTCCTTCAAAACTAAGTCACCCACTTGAAATGCCCGTGGTTTAACTCTGTGGTTATAACTACGAGACATGACTTGTTGATAACCTTTCAAGTGATCAGCTGCATGTTGGCGTCTTTCATCTAACAGTTCGAGTTCTTGAAGGCGAGAAACTCGGTAGTCTTCATCACTTATCAATCCCTTAAGTGAAACCCTAAGCGAAGGTATTTCAACTTCCAATGGTAAGATTGCTTCTGCTCCATAGACTAAAGCATATGGTGTAGCTCCTGTTGGTGTGCGAATACTAGTTCTATATGCCCACAAAGCTGGGTTGAGTTGAACATGCCAATCACGTCCAGCATCATTTACTGTCTTCTTCAATATCTTCAAAATGGTTTTGTTAGAAGCTTCTGCTTGACCATTACCTTGTGGATAATAAGGTGTGGAGTACCTGTGTTGGATATGAAATCTTTCACAAAGTTCATCAACATCCTGATTCTTAAAAGGTCTTCCATTATCAGTAACAATAGAATTTGGAATTCCATATCTACAAATAATGTAATTCAGGATAAATGAAGATATCTGTTTACCAGTCACTGTTGTTAGAGGAACAACTTCAATCCATTTTGTAAAATACTCAGTAGCTGTGATGATAAACTTATGACCATTTGACGATGAAGGATGTATTTTACCAACAAGATCCAATCCCCACTGAGAAAAAGGCCATGTTGAAATAAAAGGCTGCAATTCCTGTGTAGGTGCATGAATAAGATTCCCATGAATCTGGCATTTAGAACATTTCTTAACAAAAGTAAAAGAATCTTGCTCCATTGTAGGCCAATAGTATCCCATTCTGACAAGTTTCTTTGCTAAGGTCAAACCACTTGAATGAGTTCCAAAAATACCACTGTGAACCTCTTGTAAGGCTTTTTCAGATTCGTCACGTTCAAGACATCTAAGGAGTGTACCATCAAGACCACGTCTATAAAGGATATTGACAATTAAGGTATAACGGGATGATTGACGAATAAAATTCCGTTTTTGGTTTCGTGATAAATCTGAAGGCAAGATGTTATCTTTCAAATAGGTATATGTTTTGCCATATAAGGGTGAATCTGAACCAGTCAAATGACATATAACTTGGGTTTTAGGATTATCATATGCAGGAGAAAACAATTGTTCCACCAAGAATTCATACTTGGTTTGATCTTCTGATATTTGTAATAAAGAAGCAATGGTAGCCATTGCATCTGCAGCTTTATTGTCAATTCTTGATATTTGTGAAAACTTAATTGACACAAAATATTTCTTATAATCATCCACCATGTGTTTGTATGGTAGCAACTTATCATCTTTGGTTTGATAATCATCATTGATTTGATTAATGATAAGTTGTGAATCACCATAAACTTCCAGCTCTGTAATCTGCCATTCCAAAGCTATCTTTAATCCTATGAGTAATGCCTCATATTCTACTATGTTATTTGTGCAAGGAAACATCAACCGATATGATCTTGAGATGGTATGTCCTTCAGGTGTAACAAAAAGAATCCCTGCCCCCGAGCCATATTGTGTATAAGATCCATCAAAGTATAATGCCCACGGTCTCTGAATTGTTGCTGAAAAGACATCTGCATCAGGAAACTCAATATGTATTGGATTATCTTCTTGTAAAGGAGCTTCAGCTAACTGATCTGCAATGACCTGTCCTTTAATCGCTTTTCGATCTATATAGTGAATATCAAACTCACTTAAGATCATTACCCATTTTGCAAGTCTTCCTGTTAAAGTGGCTCTGCTTAATAGGTATTTCAATGGATCTATCTTTGTTATCAGCTTAACTGTATGAGTCAACATATAATGTCGCCACTTTTGAGAAGCAAACACTACTGCAAGACAGGCTTTTTCAATGAAACTGTAGTTTAACTCATGTCTTGTTAAGGTTCTGCTGATATAATATATAGCCCTTTCTTTACCTGTAGAGTCTTCTTGTGCTAGCAATGCACCCAAAGATACTTCTATTGCTGAAATATAGAGTATAAGCGGCTCTCCTGGAATAGGTGGAATTAGAACTGGTGGATGTGTAAGATATTGCTTGATCTGATTGAATGCTGCTTCACATTTGTCATCCCATTTAAATGGAACATTTTTATGCAATAAATGTGTGAATGGCAAGCTTTTGTCTGCCAGTTGAGCTATAAACCTTCTGATGGACTGTAATCTTCCTTGCAAGGATCTTAATTGACTGATATTTCATGGTGGAGGCATGTCCATTATAGCTTGTACCTTTTCTGATCAACTTCTATACCCTTTTCTGAAACAATGTACCCTAGGAGTTTTCCAGATGTAACACCGAAGACACATTTCTTTGGATTCAGTCGAACATTGAATTTTTCCATTCTGACAAAGATTTTTGACAAGATTTCTAGGTGTTCATCTCGTGTATGAGATTTAGCAAGTAAATCGTCAACATAATCTTCCATGAATGTATGCATCATATCATGAAAAATAGTTGTCATTGCTCTTTGATAAGTAGCTCCAGCATTCTTTAACCCGAATGGCATGACATTCCAGCAATAAGTACCCCAAGGACATGTAAACGCTGTTTTATCTTGATCTTCTGGTGCAATTTTTATCTGGTTGTATCCTGAGAATCCATCCATTAATGAATACATTGCATGTCCAGCAGTTAAGTCAACAATCAAATCTATGTTAGGTAAAGGAAAATCATCTTTAGGGCATGCTTTATTTAAATCCCTGAAATCTGTACAAACTCTAATCCTTCCATCTGGCTTTGAAACAGGTACAATGTTTGAAATCCATTCTGCATAGTCAATAGTTCGAATGAATCCAACATCTAAAAGCTTCTTTAATTCTTCCTTGACCAATAATGCAACATGTGGATGCATTTTTCTGAGCTTTTGCTTTACAGGTTTTATCCCAGGGTTAATAGATAAATGATGCATTATCAGATTAGGATCTAACCCTGGCATATCAGCATATGACCAAGCAAAATTAATTTGATTATCCTTCAAGAATTGCATGAATTTCTGGACTTCTTCAACTGTTAATGATGCTGCAATTTGCACAACTTTTGGCTGCTCTGGTGTACTTATGTTGATTGATTCTGTTGGTTCAATCAAAATAGAAGATCTTTCATGATAATACTTGGGAAGAGTGTCAAGTTTCTCATCCTTCAATGCCTCAGAAAGGTTTTCACTGTCAGATTCGCTCTTTATTTTTCTTTTGTTTTGATCTATCACTGCCTTTTTTCGGTTTTCATCAATAGATCCATCTTTTATTTCATTTATTTTGCAGCTAAGAGACTTGACACTCTCTTTGTCAAAATCATGAGTATAAGATTCTTGAATGAAACAATTGTTTTCTTCATTTGAGGAACAAAGGAAAGTTATAACATCTTCATCATTACTGAATGTAGGAATGTGGATAGGTGCGTCAATATCCCAATCTATAAGTTCTGGATAAACTAAAGGCATAGGATCATTAGGTTGGGTAAGGTCTTGAATTGTCAAAGTCATGATGTGGTTGTCATCCTCATGGTAGACAAGGTCTATGATGGTATTCTCCTGTTGATTATCCATCTCGTTAGAATCTGATTCTTCCTCACTTGAGTCATGATCGCTTTGTAAAATATAATCGAGTGGAGGCCTTGACCCTTCTCCTTGTATAAGAACAGGTGCATATTTATGTATAGTATCAACTTGTTTATCCTTCCAGAATTCATCATTATAAATGGTGTCCCATTCATATTCATTAGAATCAGTATCTGAACTATTTTGCAATTGGAAAACTGATTCATGAGATTTATCTGACACGGATTCTCCTTTATGAACTAATGATGTCTGCTGTGAAGTAAGTTCTTCTTTATCTTTACCATATCCAAGTCTTGTTTTATCACTTGAATGCTTTGAAATAGGCTGAATTGGTTCCACAATTCCTTCTCTTCGTTTCCCTATAGGACCATTTCCTTCATAACCCATCTTTTGCATGATAGCGTACCCTTTACCATATTGTTCTTTAGGTAACTTAATGTGCAAGAGAGATTCATCTTCATCTTTGTATAGCCAATCTAGGATGTCCCTATCTTCAGCTTCTTCTTCAGTGGTATTAGCTCTAATGAATTTTCCATCAAACTTTGTGATTGGCACGAAAGTTTGAGATGTAGAAGCAGTTGCAATCTTTTGATTTGATAAAGTTGGTAATCCATGTGATCTTGGAGAAGGAGGTAAAGTAGAAAGAGATAGTGAATATTCACCTACCCCTTTGTCTTTAAACTTCAGCTTAGTATCAAGATTGTTTGTCAATTCTTGCAATTGGACTTGTAAATTAGAAGAAGAAACAACAAGAGCTTCTCTATTATGTGGCACAAAGACATCTTGACTCACCCTAAGATTGGAACAAGTTTGGGTACTATTGTAATCAGCTTGTATGGTTATTTCTTGTCCATCATATGGAAACTTGATACATTGGTGATATGTTGATGGTACGGCCTGCATATCATGAATCCACGGACGACCCAAAAGTATGTTATAAGACAAATCTCGATCTAGAACCTGACAAAAAGTATTCTTCACAACAGGTCCCACTCTGATAGGTAGCAATATTAATCCCTTAGAAGCTCTTTCTTCATCATCATATGCCTTAATAGTTATCTTCCTTCGTGAATCAATTTCATTTTCTGAAATTCCTAAGGAATTTATCAATTTTAAGGTACAAATATTCAAACCGGCTCCTCCATCTATTAAGACACGTCTAATTCGATGTTTATGGATCATGACTTCAAGATAGAGCGAGGAATTATGTGGATGTGTCATAGAAGCATCATCTTTATCGGAAAATGAAAGACAAGTGGGGGAAGACAAATGTCCTACCATGGCTTGAAATCTGTTTGCATCTAGATCAGTATCAACAGTTGTGTTCACAAGCGCTTCTTCTAAAATATTTTTGTGTATAGGGGATATTTTAAGAAGTTCAAGAATAGAAATTTGAGCTGATGTTTTTCTCAATTGATCAACCAGATTATATTGAGTTGGAGAAGAAATAGTTGTTTTAGACGAACTTCCTTTTAAAACAACCTTTGCTTGACCTCTTGTTGTTACATTAACCTGTTGATATTCTTGTTTTCCTTTAATTTTGATAACATTAATCTGATTATCATCTGTGTAAATATGACGGATTATATTGTCTTCAACATTATGTATGCTTTTGGCTTTGGTATCCGATGTTTCCCCCTTTTGGTAATTTGGCAAAGGATCTTTGAATGCTTGATGATCATCATTGGTATGATGTCCCTCAATTGTAATAGTACCATTGTCAATTAAATCTTGTACTAGATTTTTCAAAGCTTGACAATTGTTTGTCCTATGGCCTTTACATCGATGATAATTGCAATAATACAAGTCATTCCATGATGTTGGTTTAACTCGTGGCTCATAATCTCTTTGTGGTGGCAAAGTGATAACTTTATTATCAAGAAGTTCCTTGAGAGCAGATTCAAGAGATTGACCCAAAGCAGTAAAAGTCCGTCGATTTGAAAAGAATGAAGGTCTAGACGGATTTGATATTTGGGTATTGCCAAGATTATTATTGAAATTACCACGATTTTGATTGGTATTTTGATTGGTTATGTTCTCTTGCTTGGAAATTTGTCCTTGTTGATTGTTGTTTCCTTGTTGTATTGTATTTCCTTGTGAATTGTTTCTTGGAGTACTTGATAAATTGAAAACGGATGGTCTTGTTCGTAAATTATTTGCATCCACTATACCATCATTAACAACATTTTTGTTTCTATTCCAAAACCTTGTTTTATCGTTGTTTTGATTTGATGTACTTGGATTATCAAGTTTTATCACTCCCCTTTTAACCAAGGCCCCTTCAATAGTGATTGCATTTTCAATCAGTTTTTCAAAGTTATGAGGACAATGAAGGTTAAGCCTATAGCTTAATTCTGGATCAAGGCTATTGATAAAAATATCCATCTTTTCCTTTTCAGGAATAGGACGAGAATATCGTGCAAATAACCTTCTCCATCTTTGTAAAAATGTAGTAAAGGGTTCTCCTACTTTTTGTTTCACTTTACAAAGATCAAGCATTGTTATTTGATGTTGAATATTGTAGGAGTATTGTGAGATAAACTGATTTATCAACTCCTCAAAAGTTTTGATAGGTGGAGTGATTTTTGAAAGCCACTCCATGGATTGTACACCTAGACTTCGTGGAAATAATCGCATCAAGTAAGTATCATCATAGGCAAATTCAAGACTCATGTTTCGGAAATCCCTAACATGGTCTATGGGATCGGTTTTTCCATTATACCTATCATACTTAGGAATTTCACAATGTTTTGGAAATGGGATCATTTGAAGACTCCTATCAAATGGATAAGGAGATATGTCTTCCAAAACATATTTCTTTGTTGTACCTCCTTGCATTTCCTTTATTTGCCCTTGTAATTCTTTGATCTGTTGATTAAGAGCACTAAAGTCATTAGGAGGATTTTCAGGATTTTGTTTAATCCCCTCTATGTCAAAGGTGTGAGGCAACTTAGCTCCTTGATTAGCTAATGTAAGGAAGTATTTTTCTTTGTTACGTTCTAGGATTCTCTCCATAAGAGTATGGAATTGAGGATCTTGTTCTGCTTCTTGAAGCTTTTCTTCCGTTATCTCATCAATATTAAATGTTTCCTCTTCTTTTTCATTTCGATCACCCATTTTACTAGTTGTAGTTTCTCCTTCGTCTTTTTCCATTTGTTTTTGAGATCTCGTGAAGACAGGCATAGATTTGTATCAAAATTTTACTCACTTTTGATCAAAAGAGTGAAATAGTGCAATTGATGTGGTATGTATGAAGGTCAAGATAGAATGAAAATTCTATGACTTACATGAAATTTTCTAATCTTGTAACTTGTGTTGTTCCCTAAGTGAAAGGATGAAAATCCTGTTGGTGGGAATATAAGCAAAAGATCTAGAAAAGGATGGTTGTTGCACTTTATGAAGTTTTGATCATGGCTTTGTAAAAAGATGGATTTTGTGATAGATGCCCAATATATTCTAAGTTCTCTATTGTAAGATTTGATTTGGACGAGTAGAGTATTCAATTGCTGGTTGGGGAATATAACTAAAACGGATGCGTTGACTATGGTTATGCCTTTGAGAAAGGGCTCTTCTTTGAAAATAAGCTTGTGAATACAAAGGCTCTATGGCATAATCATCTGAAAGACCTCTAACACAATCATGATACCTATGAAGAAAAGTTCTATATTTAAGTAAAACTTTTCGACTTTGATATAAGAATTTTTGTTTCTTCAATAATTTCTTGTGGTTGAGAGGTTTCTTTGGCTTCTTAATCCTTTTGGAAACGGATTTTTTTACAAACTTTGTAGATTTCCAATCTCGTAACATGAGATTGATCAATATGATAATGAGTGCTTTGGATGATCTTTATCTAAATTAATGTAATGAAAACACATCAAACAAGTTGAAAACAATTGTTTTTAAGTCCTATGCTAAACATCAAGTGTGTAACCAAAATGTTTTTCAAAAATTGTTTTAACAGGTTTTACACATGACAAGCACTTCAAACAGACTCACTCTTAGTTCTCAAGTAGGTCATCATAGCAATCAACAACCCACATCTTAAAACTGCGTCGACTCACACAGCCGTGTCACCCCCGAAAGGGCGCCCGTGTTTTTGTCTTTTCCAGGTGCGTACTCAGAGTGACGGAAGTGGATACCGGATCCCCTGAGCAAACAATCCTTGGCAGTTATATGGTGAGTATCTTGGGGGTAGATTCTTCCCTCCCCTGCACTGTGATTGAGATGATGTTTGGATACTGACTCGGTTAGCTACTACACTAGGTTCGTAGTAAGGATTTCCGTTCGGTGCGGCAAATGATAAACTCCCTCGAGAGACCTCCCTACCTTTAGAACAAAGGCTTTGGGGATGGTTATCATGCACACTACCGTCAAAAGAGGGTTTCCCCAATTTTGCTTTAAATTTTATAGTGGGGTGGAATAGCCTGGCTTTGGCTTGAACCCACTTGAGTCGTTCCTCTTGGGTGAGTACTTTTTCCCACAAGAGCAGGCTCTCTACAAGGTTGTAATAAAACTTAAAGATGCATAAAAAGGAATAAGTGAGTTTGGCATTTTGATCACCCAGTTAAGGGGAGAGCATAGGCCTATCACTTGAGAACAAAGCAAACACTAGATTCAATTTTAAGCACCAAACTGAAATTTTCTAAACTAAGTGAAGATTTTGCTTCACATAAAGAGAAAATTCATTTTAAGCTAAAATTGAAAAATGATTTGTCTATCCTAGGATTGGTTCGTTTTTCTTTAAATGGCTACCCTAGGATTGCTTCATTTTATCCTTTAGATGACTACCCTAGGATTGGTAAATTTTATCCTTAGATTATTAACTGTCCGCGGCTGCGTCGGAATCAGTTAAAACTAAACTACGAGTACAGATTACAGATTACAGTGTTTTAAAAATTTGCGCTGCAAGAAATATTATGGGCGCTGAAATAAACATTACGGGCGCTGAAAGATTTATCACGGGCGCTAAAACAGAGTTTAAGGGCACTGAAGGATTTTACGGGCGCTAAACAGATTTCACGGGCGCTGAAGGATTAGTCATGGGCGCTAAACAGATTTCACGGGCGCTGAAGGATTAGTCACGGGCGCTGAAACAGACTTTATGGGCGCTGAAGGATTAGTCATGGGCGCTGAAAGATTTATCATGGGCGCTAAACTGGAAGTGTTTTTCCGAAAACGTGTCGTCTGCGCTATTCCGCTGTTTTTCCTGTAACCTGTCAAAAAAAACTACAAACAAAACATTAAAAAGGGGGCAAAGGCCCCACGGTGGGCGCCAAAAATGTGTAATGTATTCTATTGTTAATCTAATTAAAACAAAACACTATTAACAGAACTTTAAATTGAAGAAAATTTGAAATAAACTTGGCTATAAAATAAAAATTCTTCAAGAACGTTCCGTCTTTCTCTATCTCCAGAGATTGGTTTGAAGCTTTCTGGCTCTCAGATTGTGTGAGCTTCTCCAAATGACTGCTGCAGAACGAGTATGCAAAGGAAAACTATCCTAAATGATGGTGAAGATGGACAGGGGCTGTAATTATGTACAGGGGCTGTAGATGAGATGAGTCATGATTCTATTGCTATGATTGCTATACTATTGCTATGATAATACTCTATGAATGCTAATGCTGCTTGTAATTTGGCTATAGTTTTCTTGCTTCAAATTCTATATGATTTGGAGCTCCCGGCAGCTGTATTTATAGATTTTTGCAGGCTTCATCCCGGCTGGCAAGAATCTACGGCTGTGAATTGTCTGGTATGTTTGAATGGTGAGAGATTGAGAAGTTGAGAAGAAAAGGGAGGAGGTTGAGAGGTTGGAGAGAAGAATGGAAGCTTGTCTTCAACCCACGGGAACAAGCCTGCACAGGAACAGAGAAATTTAATTTTCTGTTTTGGCAGTTTGTTTCCCGGGAGTTGAAGATAAATCCCAAATTAAATAAATATTTAAATTTATTTAATTTCCTTTATTGCTTTTTGATATTTGATTTTTGATTTTTTTGAAAACTATAGAAGAATTAATTAAATATTTTGGTAATATTTAATCATGAATGACTTTAGAAGATTTTTGAAATATTTAGAAGAATTTAATTAAATATTTTTGGAAATATTTAATTATGAATAGATTTTTGAATTGATTTAGAGGAATTTTGAAATGATTTAAAAATGAATATTAGATTAGAAGAAATAATCAAATATTTTGGAATATTTAATTATAAATGATATTTAGAAGAATTATAATATTTTAATCTTTATTTGAATAAAATATTCAAACTAAGATTATATGATAATTAATATAAATAAATTGTAACATTTATTTAATTAATTAAGAAATGAATATGAAAAGGTGATTAAATATTTAATCGAAATGAAATCATGAACAATATAAATAAATTATTTAAATTTATTTATACGTAGATAGAATCAAAAGATTTTAATTAAATATTAAAAATATTTAATTAATTACCAGACAATGTGATATGACCATTTTTAAGTGTATATAGGAATCATTTATCATCCATGGTGAATCAGTCCTTTTTCATTTTTCTGTAAATTCAAATCTTAAATTTGTACCTTGTCACCTACACAACACTTTTTGATGGAAACCTAGATCAAAATCTTAGGAAATCCCTAAAAAATAGCTTAAATTTTGTTTTCTAATGGGGGGTTTTCCTTGGTCAAAACCATAATTGGGTAATCAAACCTTGAATGGATAAAAAATTGCATTAAACCCTAGCCTTAATTGTCTCAATGACTAGGAAAATTTAAAGTAAGACAAAACACTATTTTAATGTGCTAGAATAAGATGAACAAGTGTGATTTGAATGAAGCAATAATTCAATACAAGAAACCATACAACAATCAAATGGATGTAAACAACATGCAAATGCAATGAAAACCTTAAATCTGGACATAGAGAGAAAATGGAAGATCAAATCACTTTGAAAACAAGTCTTTAGGTGTGATTTGATGGCTAGTTGCATCTCCTCAACCTATATTTCTCCATAATTCACCATATACATCCATCATCAACTCTTTTGCAATGTTGAATCTTGAACAAGAAGTGAGCTTGAAGACCTGCAAAAACCCTAGTTTTATTGCCCTAAAGCTTCAAGTTTGTTGTAGAAATACTAATGAAACTTATTGTGGAAGATTCTTGATACTTTAATTTTGAAATTGCTTTGTGAAAATGATTAAGAGATGTGAGAAAAACCTAGGATGTATATTTATAGGCATTAATACCTAATTTTCCTATTATTTAGACCTAAGAGGCCAACATCCACCAAAAAAATTAAGTTGAATTGATTAAACTCCCATTCAAAAATGATTTTTCCCCCAAAAGGGACTCATTCAACAGACTTGGTGAATGGGACCCACCAAAGGGGACTTATTCGCCCAAGGTGGCGAATGGATTGCTCTAGTGGTTTTTGGAGGTGGGTTTTCAGGATATGAGTGGATTAAGTGTTGTTTGTCAGTATTTAGATGATTTTCAACTAAAATAGACCTCTAGATCAAAAATAATGTGTATTAGAGGCCTATAAAAGCTATTTTGAAGAATGAATGATGTAGGCATACTCAAAAGTAGGTCCAAATTAAGCTTGAAATTGTCTCTTTTCTCAAGAGTGTCCAATTTTCTACACCACATCTAGCTCCCACTTTAGTGCCCATATGAATCTACGTGCATATGTAAGCTGAAGGACTCTTAATAATGCACTTTATTGCATAAAAAGATACTCAGTCAAAAATGTGGGAGAATGAAGCCCCCAGTGTAGTTATCTGCAAAACCACAACATTAGATTTTGCATCTTGCAACAAAAATTCATTAATTGTCCAAAAAACCTTTAATATAACTTCTAGAAATCAAGTTTGAGGGTAGATGTATGCCCCCCTTGATTCCGCTTGCTTTATGGAGGTGGAATCAAGGTAGCAATCTACCCATGTTGAATAAGGAATAGTCATATTGTAGGGAATTTCCAAGTACCATGCCTCATATCAATAGACAATTGATGATTTCAAGTGTGGAATCACGATTCCAACACATCAAATGGCATCGAAAATAGAGTTCGCTAGCTCTTGTTATGTTGTTGTGAAGAAAAAGCACTTTATTAACTCTTAAGAGAAAATAACCCTAATTTAATGCAGAAGAGTAAAAGTGATGAAAATAGGTGAAAAGATGTAAAGGAGAGTAATTTGTTACTTACTATTACATTTTACCTTCTTGTAGCGTGAGAGCGATGAGTGAGATGAGAAGATGCTGAGTAGATGGGATTAGATGGCTTCATGACTGGATGAGCTTCCAGAGTAGGTAGTGAGCGAAAAGCTATACTATGAGGTGAGTCAATTTTGCAACTTTCGCTTAGTGATTTTGTATTGATTTAATCATTTTTAATGCATGTATAGGTTAATTTAGGATCTTGGAAAAACAAATTTCAAAGTGTCCCCTTTCTTCGCAAAGTGTCCCTTTTGTTTTCAAAGTATCCCATTTCTTTGTGAAGTGTTCCAAAATGGTTCTAAAGTATTTAGGGCCTTTAGAAAAGTACGCTAGAAGGACTTTAACACACTAGCATGATTAATAATGTAAAAATTAATGATATTAGATGAATTTTTAGAGCGTATTATTATGATTTTTATAGGTACTTGCCCGGTCGCGACATCGGCTAGGGTGAGATAGATTAGCTTTCTTAGAGATCCAGCTCCAACATTGTCAGCATCAGAGATAGAGCATATGTAGGAAGTAGGCATCTATTTGGCATATCTGATGCTACCTATGAGATACCATGATGCCATGTTAATGGCCCTATGTGAGTGCTGGTACACTGATATAGGTATGTTTCACCTCCCAACCGGGTAGATGACCATTACCTTAGAGGATGTACAATGGATTCTGTAAGTTCCTATTTAGGGAGAATGGGTATATTTTTTAGGAGATTGGTCATTTCATGAGAATAAGGTGGACATGCTGTACTTCCTAGATGGACTTGTTAATGATGACAACGTGAGAGCACAAATTGAGCTTCCTATGCTACTATATTCACGAGCCCCCATAGTGGGATGGATTATTATGCATATGGTGGCTCTGGTACTCAATTCAAATGGATGATCAACACACATGGATGGAGGATTGGTTCACTTGATTCATGGGATGGCAGAGCACAAGATAGTCTATGCTTAGGGACAATGTATCTTGGTGCATGTTTATTATGATCTAGGTCAATTTATGTATTGAGAGATAGATAGTATGGTACACTACACGCTTCTACAGGTGTGGTTACTTGAGCATATTACATGCACCATGCCTATCAATTTACCATGTGCTATAGCTTTAGGATATCCATGAGCCTTCGACTATCCTCTATGACGCTTGTGGAAGTATGGAGACCTACACTTTTTGAGGGTGAGATTTGACCAACTAGAGGAGGATGAGATCCTTTGGAGACATTATCTACTGAAACTACAATGGCCTGATCCCACAAGACAATTGAGGAGGATGTAGATGAATAGATTCTTAGTTGGTAGAAATTACTATGTTCTATGTCCTTTTTATTATGGTCGAGTCATTCGATAGTTTGGGTAGGTTCGGGTACCACCAAGGTTATGCCCCTTCATTACAAAATTGGTGCAAAGTGCTTAGAGGTTAGGTGATACCATTCAAGTCACTATAGACCATGTTTTCTAGAGTGACTTTGATTCTTCAAATCACAATCGACCACCATTCTTTGATGCAGATGATGTTGGTAGCACAAATGAGCATGAGGAGTGGTGGTCAATGACATAGCCAGCTCTTGTATTTCCCATGGATGTCCTTATAGGTGATGAAGAACTAGTACCAAATGAGGGAGATGAGCTAGAGGATAGAGCTGAGGCTTTATGATAGAAGGCTGCAAATATATTTACTGATGTTATTGATGATGAGTATGATTCATATGTCGATCCTGACTATGAGGGATATGATGGAGGAGAGGATGATAAGGATGAGGAAGAGTATGAGGATGACCCACCCCTAGGTGAGGGTGATGAGGTAGTGGTAGAGGATTGACATGAGTGGGGAGAGTCATCTCATACTCATGTGACCAGATCACATGCAATAGCTATAGCAGATCCATTTTCCCAAAGAGGATGAGGTTTATATCTCTCATCTGACTAGAGATATTGGTGATGATATTTTATTTTATGCATATAATTTAGTGCTTATGCTTTATATATATATTGACAATGTTTATTGATTGTTTATTGTTTCTACCCCTTAAGAGTGATGAGAGACTGGCGAGAGTTCTATCGTTAGGATGTCGCAGAGATAGTGCCTAAATCCATTGAGGAGGAGGACATGGACCCTAATTACATGCCCCCACTGATTATGGAGGAGGAATTAGAGTCACTTAGACCTTTCGTGAGGTTTCAAGTACCTTATTAGAGCATGAGAAGATGACTTCATCAAGCTGAGAGTGTAGAGACTGCATGCAAAGCTAGCACAACTACCAAAAGAGAGAGATCAGAAGGAAGAGGAGCATCTTGTGGCTATTAGACGAGTACAGGGTTTGGAGTATACACTTAGTCTTGGTGGATCATAAGCATGATCACTCACAACCCTATCATGATGTCCAAGGATCGGATCACTGGCACCAAAGCTTGAGGGGTCTAGTTCTCACAAACCTTGGTGATTGTGTATATGATGGTGAGATGTACATAAAATTTTTGATATATATATACATGAGCATGTGATTTTTTGGCAATATGTATTAATGTGTTTCAATGTTAAATGGCAATGTGATTAATTAAATAACTTGAAAAAATATTTAATTAATATCTACATGATTTAGCATAATTGATGTGATCTAATGTAAAACATATTCCAGATTCACTTTAGATACAACATTGTTATTTTAATGAAGGTATGTTAAATTAGATACACCTATAATGTATATAAGGATCGACCTTAACATAATACAAGGGTGAATAGTATGAAACCTAAAGTAGTTAAATAAAAAGAACTTAAATAATTACCTTAGTGTTCAAGAAAAACAAATGATCAGTTGTCAAGAGCAAAGTAATGTGAAAGTATTTAGAATATAACCATATAACTTTAGACAACACTACTTTATCAATCATACTATTCAAAGAGACTAGAGGTAATACTAACACAAATGCACAACATTAATAGGTTCCTTAAGGGGTGTGCCATCAAGCTCTATTAAAATGTAAGCACTAGACCCATAACTGGTATCAATTATGTAAGGACCTAACCAATTAGGGCTGACTTTATCTTTGTCTTCATGGTCAGCATGAGTATTTCATTGATTCTCATAGAGTACAAAATCACCCTTACGAAATGTGTGAGGAATGATATGAGTATTGTGTTCTTGTTGCAATTGTTTAATGTAAGCTTGGAGATGCTCAAGAGCATTAATCCGCTTTTCATCAAGCATTTCAAGTTGATGCAATCATTGGTCTTTATAAGTGGCTTCATCAATAAGGTCTTGAAGAGCAATTCACAGTGTAAGAATTTCTAACTCCAAGCGCATGATCACATTAGTACCATAAATAAGGTTATAGGGTGTAGTTCCCATGGATAATCTAACACTCATTCGATAAGCCCAAAGTGCATAATGTAATTACATATTCCAATCCTTATGATGTTTGTTAACAATTTTCTTTAGGATTCGTTCAAGAATTTTATTAGTTCTTTCTACTTGTCCATTGGATTGCAGATAGTATGGTGTGGAAAATCAATGTTTAATGTTTAAAGTTTCAAAAAAATATTTACATCATTATTCTTAAATGGGGTTCCATTTTCTGAAACAATTGTTGAAGGAAGTCTAAAGCGAGCAATTATGTGTTCCAATATGAAATAAAAAATTCCTCCAATACTTGTAGATCGAAGAGGAATATCTTCCACCCATTTTGTGAAATAGTCCATTGCGGTTATTATAAATGTGTGTCTAGTAGAAGAGGGTGGTGAAATTTTTCCAATAAGATCCAATCCCCATACTAAGAATGAACAAATGGGAATTTGGGAACGAAGCTCAGAAGCAGGAAAATGAATCAAATTGCTATGTTCTTGACATTTGTAACATTGTTTAACATAAGAAAAGTAGTCTTTCTCCATATGTCTCCAATAATATCCCATACAAAGGAGTTTTTGCACTAATGATCTTCCACCAAAATGACCCTCGCAGGCACCAACATGAGCCTGGTCAAGGGCTATAGAAATTTCAGAGTCCCTAAGACATCTTAGTAATAGACCATTGAAGGATCTTCTATACAACATGTTAGCAAGGATGATGTATTTGGCTTCTAGTTTGCGTAAATGATTTCAAGTGTGTGTCAATGTGGGCTTGAGAATGGTACCATCTTTTAAATAATTGTATATTGTGTTATACCATTCTCATGAGTCATCTTGAGTTGTCATTAAAATGTCTTCTAATTGGGTATGAATAGAAGGTTTCATGATTGGATGAATAACAAATGTGAAGTCTTTTGAGGATCATGTGGGGATACAAGAGAGGCTACACTCACTATTACATCCACATGTTGATTTTCTTTGCGTGGGATGTTATCAATGGTGAATGATTCAATATTCTCTAATAGTTTCATTGTATGATCCTTGTATTGTGATAATTTGTCATGTTTAGTTTGATGTGTCTCATTGATTTGTTTGATTACTAATTGTGAATCACCAAATATCTTGATATCTTT
Source organism: Sequoia sempervirens (assembly GCA_007258455.2). Taxonomy (NCBI): domain Eukaryota; kingdom Viridiplantae; phylum Streptophyta; class Pinopsida; order Cupressales; family Cupressaceae; genus Sequoia; species Sequoia sempervirens. The sequence goes on from VDFB02044995.1 coordinate 27,452, forward strand.
GGTACCCATGGTTAAAGTAGCCCACAATCCTGTGATTAATGCCTCATACTCAGTTGTGTTTTTTGTACATAGGAAATTTAATTGATAAGACAAGGGAATAGGCTTGCCATTGGGAAGAATTAATACCACTCTAGCACCAGAACCTATTCTACACTTCGATCCATTGAAATATAATTCCCATGTGTTAACATATGTAGTCAAGACACTATCATTAGGAAAGGAGTCATGATTAGGTAAAGCGAGAGGAGAAGGGGCATCAACTAAGTGATTGGTTAAGGCTTGTCCTTTGATTACTTCTTGTGAAACAAAATTAAGGTCAAACTTAGTTAACAACATCACCCACTTAGCTAAGCATCCAAAGAGATTAGTTTTATTAAAAAAAATGCTTAAGGGGATCAAATTTTGTGATGACTTGTATTTCAACATTTAGTAAATAATGTCACAAATTACTAGTAGTGAATACAAGAGCTAAACATTATTTTTCAATTAGTGAGTATCAGTTTTCATAATCCATTAAAGTATGACTAATGTAATGGACACGATGTTCTTTTCCATGATCATCTTGTTGATCCAACAATGTTGAAAGAGCATGGGTTGATGTGGCTATGTAAAGGATAAATGGTTTGTTTGGTAGAAAAGGTTGTAAAATGGGTGGAGTTACAAGGTATTCCTTTAAGCTCTCAAAATCCTATTTACAATCCTCATTCCAATAAAAATGTACATCCTTCTTGAGAAGATGTGTGAAGGGTAATGTGTGATCGACTAAAGATGCAATGAAATGATGGGTAGCTTGAATTTAGTCTTGGAATCTGCACAATTGAGAAATGTTCTTAGGAGGTGCCATGTTAATAATGGCATCAATTTTCTTTGTTTCCACCTCAATGCCTCTATAAGATATGGCAAACCCCAAAAGTTTCCCACTATCTACACCAAAGACACACTTTTTCAGATTTAGTCACATGTTATATTTACATATTTTCTCAAAGATTTTTTGAAGAGCATTTACATTGTCTTGTCATGTTCAGGGTTTAGCGAGGATATCATCAACGTAATCGTCCAAGATTTTATGTATGTAATCATGAAATATTAATTTCATTGCTCATTGCTCAGTTGTACCAGCATTCTTTAATCCAAAAGGCATCACAATGCAACAAAATGTTCCCCAAACAGTTGTAAATTTAGGTTTGAATTGATCTTATGGGTTGATAAATATTTGATTATAACTATAAAATTTGTCCATGAGTGACAAAAAAGCATGTCCAATAGTTGAATCCTCGATCATGTTTATATTAGGAAGCATAAAATCAGCTTTTAAAGAGAATTTAGTCAAGTCACAAAAATATGATCATATCGTAATACAATTTTTGGGTTTAGCAACTACGACAATGTTTGAGATCCAAGGAGAATAATCAGTAGGTCGAATGAATCTCGCATCAAGGAGTTTTTCAATCTTTTATTTAACATGCAAGGCTGTGTTATGATGCATTTTTTGTATCTTTTGGTGAATAGGTTCAACATTTTCAATAAGAATGATGTTGTGTGTCACAAATTTTGGGTCAATTCATGGAATATCAAAATATTTCTAAGCAAAAATTTCAAGAAAATCATGAAGTAAAGTTGTAGTGTCCTCTTGTTCTTCATTTTCAAGACACTTCCCAATTGTAATAATTTTTTCTTTATCATCTATGTCGATGGGAA
>VDFB02044996.1:0-15242 GCA_007258455.2 Sequoia sempervirens
GACAACAAACCCCAAGTACACGAACTCCTTCTTCACAAAACTACACTTCTTAATATTAATCAACAATTTCTCTTCTCTCAACTTTTTAAAGACTCTACGAATATGTATCAAATGCTCACCTAGGGACTTCATCATTAAAAAATATCATCTAAGTACAACAAAAATTTCCTAAACTTTAGTACCTCGCTCAGAGTCGCATGAGTGTTTGGTGTATTGTTAGCCTGCTATGCGGATCAACCATTCTGTACAGCCCTCCTTGGTCTTGAAGGTAGTCTTTCCATTCATCACCTTCTAATCCGCATCTAGTGATATCCACTTAGATCAATCTTCAGAAGTACCATGCTCCACCCAAATAGTCCATCAGCTCATCCATCCTGGCAAGGGAAATTTGAAATTTTGATTGTTGAGTCTTATTTATGGCTCAAAGTCTACACATCCTCCACTCCCCATCCTTCTTTGGTGCTAGTACTAAGGCACGCACATGGTCTCTGTACTCTCGAATCAAACCTCTTTCAACAAATCCTCAACTTATCCTGCTCAACTCCTCATTTTCTCAGAGGGAGCTGGTCTATGAGCTACCTTATTTCTCTGAAAATCGCTCCAGATCGTCAATCTGAAGGACTCCATCTTCCTCATTGGTGGTAAACCCTCAGGTATGTTATCATAAATAATCTCCTGAAACTCATCCAATAGTCCAAAAACTTCTACTGGTACCTTCTCACTACCTCCTTATCCATTCTAGGAATCAATGCATAACACATACGCTCATACTTCATGCCTTCTAAAAATTTCTTTCTATCAACAAAACAAATTTTAGCACTACTGCATACCTTTTCTTTGTCCTTCTTTAGGGGTTTCAACTTATGGTGGACTCCATCCTTCATCAAGGAATAAGTGTTTGCATGGCCATCATGTACAACACGCCTATCAAACTACCACGGCCTTCCCAACAACATGTGACATGCATCCATGGGGATGATATCACAGAGTACCTCATCACGATAGCTTCTGATCTTGAACTTCACCAGGCACTGCTCATTGACCAAAACTTTATGGTCTTTCTACAACCAGGCAATCCAATATGGGTGTGGATGCCTTTTCCTTTTCAGCTCCAACTTCGTAACCATCTCTTCTGACACCAAATTATCGGTGCTTCCACTATCAATAATGACTTCACAACATTTGTCTTCACACTTGCACCTTGTGTAGAATAAATTCTCCTTTGTTCTGGCTCCTTCTCTTCAGTCACAAGGGCTCTTCTAACCACTAGGGCTTCCCTCCTTTCAGCATCATTTGAATGCTCGGATTGAGCCTCCTCATCTACATGCACAACCCTTCCATGACCTTCTGACCTTTTGTCTGTCCTTCCTTGGTGTTGTGGACATTCATAGGTTCGATGCCCTTCTTCACTACAATGGAAACAAGTTCCTTTGAAACCACCTCTTTCGGGTCCTGGCCCAGATCTTCCTCGTCCTCTACCCCTTTGATCGCAACTATTTTGATCACGAGGGTGGTAGAAGTTATCATTATTTTGACCTTGACTGGTACCCACATCTTGATTTTTCCTTTCATCCTCATTTCGGCTCCCAGAAGATCTTCCACTACCTCTCCCACTTTGACCTCCTTGGCCTTTTTGCTTGCCATCAAATCTCTTGTTCAGATTCTCCTCAACTTTTAGAGAAAACCGGCATGCATCCTCAATGGTGGTCATTCTGACCAGGCATAGCTCCTCTTGAATGCTCGGTCGTAACCCATTAAGATAACAGGCCACCTTCTCCTTGTTGGCCTCTGCATGGCCTGTTTTGATGATCATCTTGTGAAAATATTCTATGTATTCTTTCACATATCTACTTCCTTGCCTCAACCCTTGCAATTTCTTCAACAGATCTAACCTATATTCACTGGTATGAACTGCTTCTTTCAGTCACCATGCGATCCTAATCTTACTGATTCTTTTTCTTTTCCTCTTCGAGCCTTTCCAATCGACCTATTTCAATTAAATATTATGCATGGCTTATTCAACTTTCGTTTTGTAAACTTAATTGATCTAGGTCCTTTCTACTTCTTCTATACTTCAAAATATTTCTTCTAGTTTCGCTTGGATCTAGCTGGACAACTTCTTCTAGGTTCGCATTCTGTGATAACCGGGACTTTTATTCTGGTCTTTTTTTGACGCCTTGAAATTTTACTTTAGTTACATTTGATCTTCAATCACAGCTTCTTCTTCTCCTCTTCTACATATATATCATCCACTCCTTTCTTCATCCTCGCTTTCCTCTCCTTCCGGTCTAACCTTCCTCATTTACCTTACACGTATCAATTTGTCTCTCAGGGCTCAAACCCTCAGCCCACAAATGGATTCCTTCACCAAGATGCCACCTTCCGCCAGCCTGCACCACCACTTACCGTGCATCACTCTGAGGTATCTTTAATACCTTGAACCCACAACCACGTCCTAGTGCTAACTACTTCACGACAAGGAATTTATCCATTATGCTCAAGAAAACCCGGCCTAATACCACCCGACGAGGGAGCAAAACCTAAGTATTTCACAAAAATAACACTGCTGTGATAATATTTGTTCAAAAAAATAATATGAAACTCTTAAGTATGCAGGGATCTCAAATCTGAGCTCGGTGATACATGCACCATGCAGAATTTATAGAAAATTACCAAATCCCTTTCGCAGCATGCAAACTTCTTTCCCCAAAAAGTTACTCAAAAATCAGAAACAAGCTGTAACGCCCCGCCATGCGAACCCCAAAGGAACTAATAACAACAGAACAATTTTTTTTTTAAAAAGAATATAATAAACATACTTAAGTATCCTAACATAACAATGAACTAAGTTGCAAGACTAATTCCATTGGGGTACACGAGGTGACATTACTATTCTAACCCATAACAACGATGATAAGATAACAATAATTAATCAATTACGTAAATCTATTCATTCCCATTTCATCATTTAAAATATCTATTAAACAATAACCATATTAATACCATATGCACATGTCACAATACATGGAATTATAAAGATATAAAGTGTTACATATTTCGATAGATACAACATAACATAACCAACTATTACAAGTGACAGTTCTTGAATAAATACAAGGCTTGAATATACATCACATCCAAATGATAGTAAATTACAACTGTCTGAACATACATCCCAATAACCCCATATACAATTTACAACATGGTCATCCCAACACACATGGGAGACAATACATCAATGATTACATTACATCCAAAGTATAACATATATCTAAAACAAAGAACTACTGGATCATCAACATCCGCCAAAGAGCCCTGCAATAAAAGATACATCTACAACAGAAAGGGAAACCCAACGGGGTGCGAAGCACATTCCACCCAACCACCCCCGTGCTGAGAGTAGACAAGGAAGGGTCCCCGACCAAGCACGTCTAACAATAACACAAAACTAACTCCAAACAGACAACTTAACATCAAAGACCACTGAGAAACTTAACAACGACAAATCCAAAAGGCACGGCAACAAACCACTTCAGAACGTAACAACAAGTCATAATCACAACAATCAATGAAACTCAAGACATAGTATCGAAACTCAAGACATAATATCAAATACTACTTCCAACAATAACCAAAGACAAATCAATAAATCACTTCCAGAGGACTTCAGTAAATCAACGCAAACAGAGTGTTAGACGAGAGTGTCATCGCATGGTTTCACATGGATTCTCCAGACAACCTATCACAAGGTGCCGCCTCCATCTCTACATGGATTCTCCAGACAACCAAGTTAAGGTGCCGCTTCCATCTATGGTTCTCCTGACATCCTATCTCAAGGCGCTGCTCCATAGGGTTACTCATGCAGAGTCATTAACCTTTCGTGAAGACAAGGCAATGACCTTGCCAACCACAGCCTTCTCAGTCCCCTTTAGTCTGTGATAGCACTAACAGCCGGACGAGGCTTCACAATTATCTTATTAGTGTTTAATCCCCACCCGTGGTTTATTACTTAAGTTATCACTTATTAATCTAACTCTATGTGGGTTACCCTGACAGCCCCTTTGTGCGCCGGCCCCCACTAGAGCCACTCTCTCTAGACACTCAAGCACAAGATTAACCAACACAAAAAAGGACTACATCAGCATGACAAAATTGAACCAACAAATGGATCCTCCGCGAGGCATAACCATCTCGCCATAATCATATGAAACATAACCACAAATAGTGCAATCCAGGTGCAAACTAAATCATAACCAGGGTCGAATAATAGTCCAAACATCAAGTACGAGATCACAATTCATATTAGAAAACTCTGCCTCTGGAAGTCCTAAACACAACTTAGAATCCTATAACTTTAACTCTAGGGTTTTTTTTTCACATGACATAAACCCAACTTAAAGAAAATCACAAATAAATTAATTGAATAATTTCGAGAGAAAGCAATTACATAAACAATACTATAAGATGGTAATTCCAATACACAATAAATTTCGTCAAATAACTAAATCAACAATTCAAGAATATTCGATTCAAATTAAAACAATTCGTTTATTTCTAATTTTCCCAATTAAACTATAATATTATATAATCTATACAAAAATTATCGTATTAAAATTCATAAAATAACATATGACTTCTCAATATATATATATAAATAAAACCTATAAACTAAAATCATTTTATAAAAATTTATTAGTAAATCCATAATTAACCAATACATTTAATTATAATTACAAAACTTATCCCCAATTTTCTAATATATCTATAATATTACCATTTTAAAAATTACCCAAATGTCTATATACATAAAATAATCATATAATAAAATTAATATAATCATATTTCAAAAATTATTTTATGAACAATTTCAAATTAAATCATATTCGAGAAAAATAAAATAAAAAATAATCATCGAATTAAAACTCAAAATAAATAAATATATATATTATATATTATATATATATATAAATAATTATAAACCGAATCCCATCTAAATTTAAAACGAATTAAAAACATAAAAAAAAAATCGTAATAAAAAAAAAAAAATGAAAATTCATTAGAGTCGCCGTCGGCCTGTGGTACGCAGTACCACAGTCGCCTGTGGTACTGCATACCACAGGGGACAGCCCTGGGCTGGCGCAGCCTCCATAGGCTGCGACCAGTAGCCTAGGCTGTCGTGCGCAGCCCGTGGCGGCTGCAAAAGGCCTTCCACAGGGGGCCGTGGGGGTACGGCTTCAGCCGACCCCCATTCCCCAATAAAATTTATTTATTAAAAACTTATTTATTAATTTTTTAAATTTTATTTTATTTTCAAAAACTCTTTTATATTTTCAATCGCCCATTCGGGCACGAAAAACAAAGAAATACAGGAACATATTTAAATTTATATATACATTTTTATATTATTTTATTTTATTTTTATATGTTAGAACAATAGCTCAACACAGAGTATAATATACTTGTTTGAATAGAAAAATAGAGTTAAAAAAATATATATATATAGAGAAAAACAATACATATATATATATATATATATATATATATATATATATATATAGAAAAACAATATATATATATATATATATGTATAACACAAATGATTCAACAAATGGCATGTGTTTAAAAATTGTTTTTCTTTAACAGAACTAAGAGGAAACTAGGTTCAACAATTCAATTCATAATAATAACAATTTTCTTTTTCAACACAATTATTTCAATAACTATATTTTATATTGAAGAACTTCAGAGGATTTTACTATAGTTTTCCTCTCAAGAAACTAAGGGTTTAAAATAAACAACTTTTCATTTACAGATCCTCTTTTTTTTAAAAGTAGAGAAGATTATTTTCAAATCATAACAGATAGATTTTTCCCTAAACCAATACAGATCTAACATGCAAACTCAACCTTCAATCTAAAACGATTTTTATTTCAAAACAATAATTTTTTTACTACTAAGTTAAAGAATTTCAGAACAGATTAACTAATGTTTTCAACAGAAAATTCAAGGGTTTCATTCGAATAAATTTTTAAATCACAAATCTTCTTTCTATAAATTTTTTCAATACACAGACAACGGATATTAATCAAAGCACAACAAAATAATAATAAATAACAAAGGAAAACCTGGAGTCCTTCGTCTGAAGAAGAATCTCTTCTGTAACCTTTCGAATTCCTCCTGCAGCTCTCTTTTCGAATCTATCTATCTTCAAATCAATTATTTTCTCCCAAGTTTTTAACACAAACTCTTTTCTTTTATTTTTATGTTTTTTTTTTTTCAAATCCAAAAACAACAGAGTAGACTTCTGTGTGTACAATGACTCCCTCCAGAAAATAATAAAAGAATCAATAAAAACAATAAAGCTTCTCTGCTTTCTTTTTTTAAAAAGTCTCCCCCTTATTGGTCCTTTTTCCAGCTTTTAAAAGCACAATTTATCTACAGTTTTTAATTAAAATAATTTATTTAATCAAGATATTATCTATACATGATTTGCTAATTTAATATTAATAAAAGATATTATTTAATTATCTACAACAATATTTATTTAATTTAATTATTATCAACAATATTAATTTAGAATAATTATTTACTCTTTTAATAAATTAAATCACTTTTTAATTTATAATATATTTAAATTTAACATTCTACTAACTCACAATTAAATCAAAACAATTAGACAACTTAATCAATTATCATATAAAATAAGGTTAATTAAATAAACATGAACCATAACTAAAATGTATACTTCAACAATCAAACTACACAATCAACGAGAAAGAAAACTTCAGTCATAACACAATCGACTCACAATAGACGATGGACTTGGGATGGGGACACTTCCAAACCTACTCCTTTTTCAACATTTTTCGTTGGGTTAATTTATTACTCACTACATGCCAAAGGCTGGTGGAATAGAGACTTAATCTGCAATCACGCATCCAAATAAGCGTCAAGTAGCACATGTATATATATATATATAACATATATATATATATATATATAATCAACATCCTATCATTGAGAGGAAGGAATTGCGATTAGCGGGGCACTACCATTGACGGTGATGCTTCTGCTTGTCACTCTCACCTAATCTATTCTAACAATTACAATATCAATGACAAACTAACATTTCTAACCAAATTACTCATAAGATAACATGATACTTAACTACAACATCCTAACTAATTATTTAACCATTGCATTATAAAATAATACTGAATTCAAATAACATGATCACCATAAGATTATCACATCGACATATAAAACATTAGAAAGAAAGCATTACAAAATAAAATAATCCAAACCCTACATACAGAGTATCATAAATCATAATAATAATATCAACTGTAGCAATCAACTAAACTACGCGACCACACACACCAAAACGATGAACCAATCACCATCACAATTCAGCATCTCACTAACATATAAAAGCAAACAATAGTAGTAAATAGTATCAGAAACATGGGGGTATTACTTTCCATCAAAATTACAGTCAATCATTAGAAGATCATAAAGGAAGCCGACCTATAATCCGGAAGTTAACTTTCAACATAGGGTACCCACAACCTGAAAGTTTTCCCATGTTACACAAGATTGCAAAACATCTTTGCTTTCGCATTCGGGTGCACTCTTGTTGATAACAAGTTCCAAATAGGTGGATTAAATTATTCTGTTGTTAAACAAATCTTGTACAATGTAATGTCCCTTATTTGAAATGAAACCAAGTTGAAACTCAAATGCTCATCATTCATTTCCAATGGGCCTTGGGGATTTTTCTCTTGGAAAATAGGAGTATAATAATAACTTAAGAGGATCTTAATGTCATAAAAGGGGCCACTTAAGTGTTGGCACAAAAACTGGGAAATGTTTATGCTGCAAATGGGGCAACCATTGTGCTAGCTAAAAGGGGTCAATTTGATATTACAAAGGAAATTTTTACATAGGTACAAGAAGCTGTTGTAGGAAACATCTTTGTTCAGATGCTTGATGTGTGAGTAAATCTAGCACATGTTTACTTTGCACAAGGATAGTTTGTGCTTGCAGTGAAAATGTTTATGTTGCAAATGGGGCAGCCATTGTGCTAGCTGAAAGGGGTCACATTAATATTGCAAAGTAAATTTTTACATAGGTATAAGAAGTTGTTGCAAGAAACATCTTTGTTCAGATGCCTGATGTGTGGGTAAATCTAGCACATGTTTACTTTGCACAAGGACAATTTGTGCTTGCAGTGAAAATGCATCAAAATTGTTTGAGGAAATTCTATTTTGGCACTGACACCCAAATTTTATTATATTGAGCTAGAACACATCATGAATTAGAACAATGGCAAGATTGTAAAAGAACATTATTAAGAGCAGTAGATTGTAATGAGCATTTCAAATTTGTATTTAATGTAACGAGGGTTTCAAATTACCTTTGAATTCGCTGTAGAGGGCGTCCCCAAATCCGACTTCGCTATAGAGGGCCTTGGCGACTTCAAATTCGTTGCAACAAACTTTGAATTCCTTTCCCACCTTTTCAGAATTCTCCAGGTCCTCTCCAAATCTTTATCGCCCATGCAAGTAGCTATTATAACTGATCAAAATGCCTCAATTCTAGGCTAACGAATGAAGCAAGGTCTACAATGAACAAATGAAGTGAGGTTTGCAATGAATGAATGAAGCGAGGTCTGCAATGACTGTGAATAATTGTGTCAATACATTGCGTGCAATACATCGTGCCAATAATTGGCCGAAATGTTTTTTAAATTTTTTGTCTAATTTGTATTTGGTGACTAACTATTTAGTCATTTTTATTTTTGTGACTAAATATTTTTTTAGTCAATGACCGAATTAGTCATTTATTTACTCATTTATAATTGAGTTACAAAAAATTAGTAAAATTTAGTCATTTTTAGCTGTTATGACTAAAAGTTTTAGTCACCTAGTCATTTATTTGCCAAATCCTACTAGCGTACTAAAATCATTGTCTTTTTATGCTAGAGAAATTCAAAGAATACAACGAAATTCAAGAAAGAAAAAACACGATTAGAGATGCAAAATGTCTTTTGTTAAATGCTTGGAGTTGTGGAAAAACATATGAATGCAATATAATGAAAATGAAACTAAAAATTATTAAAAATAAATAAAATTGAAGGATGTTGAGATTATTAGCATGTAGGAAAATTTCCAAGCCTTTAAAATCATGATTATAAATGAAAAAACACACGAGCACGTGTTATGTAGATTTGATATAAAACCTAAGATGCAAATGTAACAAGAAGGATGACTTTTAAATATTTATTATTCTAACTTAAGGTGATTTAGGATTGAGAAAAATCTATCAAATACAGGTATGTCAAACACTTTTAAATAACCTAAAAAAAACCAAATATAAGAGCAAAATGGTGGCATGTAACCACTTAAAAATTCCTTTTATATTAGCTTATATAGAAAGATAACCAAATATGTCACAAATGTATGTGGTCCCACTACTAGAATGGTAGTTACAAAATTAACAAGGTGGTTATACACATTTCAATATGATCAAACATTCATTTAAATAAAAAATTAAGTGGAGGATGTGTTCACACATGTCCTAAAAAGGATGAAATTTTGGCTTTTATGTTGATCAATTTTTCTCTAGTAGCCCTATGGTGATAACTAAGTTGAGAAGAATGTGGATTAGTGTTTTATTTTTTTCTTGTAGTCTTGTGTACTAATGATCCTTTTAGGTCTTATTACATAGCCTTTCATGCTTATTCATTCTTTTCTAGCTCTGCATACAATATTTCATATATCTTCATTCATTGGTTGTGTTTTAGGATTATAAGCATGGCCCCTATGTTATTATGCACCTTTTCTAAAATCCTATATTTGAGTCATGGAGGTATATCAAATATATACCTAATTCCTTTGTCCCCCTATGCATTAATTTCTAATTTTTTGTTGATTAGTTGTGGCTCATTGCCTATAACTTAAGTGGAGTCTTTATTTTAGCTTGGTGTTTAGCAATTAGAAGTGTAGACATAGTTGTTCTTTGTGGGAAACTAATCTACCCCATCACTTCTTGCTTCCCTAGGTCATAATGAATCATAGTATCAACTTTTGAATGGTTTTCTAATGGATTTAGTAATAGCATGATATAATAAGAATACTTATAGAAAAGACATGTGGAAAAAAAGAAGAGATTCCAATTGGTCCAAGAAACCAATGAGTAAATTATTTTTTGGATCAAATGTGAAGAAATGAACTTGATAGGTCCATGTAATCCTATCTGGCAAAGCAATGGGTCCTAATTCTTTCATTTTTTGTGCACCCATAGGAGGCATCAACAAAATGCTCCCATTGGTAGAAGGCATGGTGGTGGTCCCATAGACTATATTTTTTAGTATGTCATGAGCCTTGTGGGTCATATGATCATTGAGTAATGGTATGATCAAATTATCCTTAGAAGAGTTTAAATGTGAAAATAGATGTATCAACGTAGGGAAGCGAGGACCATTCATCTAATTTGAGATTAATGAATCTCAGATCTTAAAGAGATCATTTTACATTATTGTAGGCCAAAGTCTTGAAATCTATTCAATCAAATCATTTTCTATTGTATCTCACATAAAAATTAACTTAGTGGTTAGTGGGGCTTATAGTTATGTCACTATGCTCAGTGGACCTACAAGGATGTTGATTGATGTTTCAATGTAGTCATCCAAGTGTTGTTGATTTATCAAGTGATGTGAAATATCTAATGGCCCTTTCAATCCCCAAAGGTGTCAAACCTTTCAATTTATAAGGGTTATAATTACCTTCAAATGAAAAAGGTGATGAACATCTCTTGGAGCTTCAAATGGGAATTTTATAAACAACAAGTGTATGTTCCAAGGACTATCTAATCAAAATTGATCTAGTGGTCCTTTGAAGAGAAAAATAACGGTGATGTCACTAGCAAGACCAATAAAATGATATTTGCATATGGAAATATTATATCATTTCATATTTTTCATAGACCAATGAGTGAAACATCCAAGTGGAGTTTCATGCAATAAAATCAATGAGAAGGTGTTGGATGGCATTTTGTGGAAAGTTTGTGATGAACACTATTTACATATGCAGAAGAGCTTGACAAGTTCATTTGTAGGAAAAAGATATAAAACTATACTACATGGTATAATTATATTGGTTATGGGCCAAAGTGGGTTATGAGGGGACTTTTAATCACTAGAACATTGTATCTCTTCAGAAACTGTAATAGACATTGATCTTACAAATTATTGTCATAGTAGATATAAGTCATTGGATGCTCATGTTTAAAAGGTTTAGCTTAGTTGTGCCCATGGTTTCCACCATTTGAAAGTGACAAGAATAGGGATTTTATTAAATGGAATCTTTTGTGTGTTAGTGTGTACAACATAGATCATTAAATATTGAATAAATACAATCTTCAATCTGATTGTTTCAACAAAGTGATGACATGATTGAGGCTTGTAGAGGGTCTATCAATTTTTGAAACATAAGGTTTTTATTGGATATATTTGATATTTAGCTAAGAAATGATAGGGTGTGCCTTTACTTAGTTATACTCTTCAATAAAACATCATTTTATGATCTTTAGCTAAAAAATATTTAGCTTTCTATTTTTGTGAACACTTATAGATCTAGAAGTAGTTCCTTAAAGGCCAAGACAATGGTGTAGACATAAAAAATATTCTATGATATTACATATGTGGATTTTCATGAAATTGGGGCCTTTAGGCTAACTCTTTCTCCCATGATTTGATTATGTATTCCATCTATTTATAAAAGAGAATTTAAAGTACAAGTATAGGAGTTGTTACTATGAGCTAGTCGAAGACAAAGTTGAGCTAGAGTATGAAATCTAGGAGTAATAAAATTGTACAATTATCATGTGTCATGTGCATTTGTGAGCTATGGTAGATATCAATAAACTATATATGATATTTTATCGTATGTAATAGAGGCTAGATGAATTAGTATTGCTAGATAAAAAAAATTATTTGTTATTCTCAATAAAGTCTAAGGTATCAAATTTTGTAGTTTGAATTTAATTTTTGGGTTCATGTGTGTGTTTTGTAAATCTTCAAGGCTTCTAGGTGATTATATGTATATCCTCTCATTGATCTTAGTGTCTCCATAAATTTATAGTGTATTTTAATGGGTTTGTGCTTATCACTAATGCTACATTTAATAGCATGACTATTAATGGCCTTAATTAATAGCTAGTTTTCCTTTACTATTTTATGCTTTTATCATTTCATCTGCTAAGTTTCAAAGAAATTTCCAAGACCTTATATATCTTTTATATGCCTTTCATACACTTTAAAGAAGAATTAAGTATGTGGAAATAGAAATATGTTATGTTGATATATGCTTGCATGAATGTATGAATGCCTATGGAATTTAGTATGATTCTATGTTTAAATTATGATTGTTAATAATTTGGATGCTTTAGGAATGAGACTAACATCTTGCAACAAAAAATATTGTTAACCCACAACAATAAGTTTTCCAGCCCGCAACACAAGGACTGCAAATGATTGAAGGGGAAATGTCAAAACAACCAAGGCACAACACTTTCAACGAAGAATGAAGGTGATCATTTATTGATCAGTCATGAGTCACCATATCATACTCTTGCTCATTGAATAAGACCACTAGGAGGAGTCAATTCTTAGCAAGATTAATTTATGACACGACTATTCTCAAGAACACGTCTCTGTCATAGCAGTTATTTGTTAGGCATTGGGTTCTAAATTGGTTTCTCTACTCATGTTTTATAATTATTCTTTTTTGTTTCAAACTAAGTCCTCTCCCTATCTTTGAGAGATAGTGGTCAATTGTTTTATGAGGTTGTTTTCAATCCTAGAGGAATAAAAATCCTTATAGACCCTATGTAGTGGGATTTTTCGTCGAGGAGTAGATCCAGTTGCTAGTAGTTGTTCTAATTGTTAATTGATCAAATTGATAAGTTAGTTTTTATCTGTTACTAGTTACAACAATAGATATGTGTTATTGAGTAAGAAAATCTTTAGCATATTCTTATTGGATTGTATGTAAGAGCTCAAAGTTTATATGCAATAAAGGGAATTAGTTGATATTATGAATTATTGAGTAAGTAAGTAGGTGTTGATAACTTATGTGGAAAAGACAACTCAAGAAAGGGCCACTTGAGTTACTGCTAATCCACTACATTTCTTGTTAGATTAAATGATGCATTGTTGAAATTAGTTAAGTAGTTTCCAATTATATGCATGTGTTGTAGTTTATGAATGTCATTCTATAGTTTTGGATTGAATTTTGTAGCTTCATGTTGGTTTCATACTATAGAGGAATTAGCTAGAAATTAGTTTTTAATAGTTGAAAGTTACAGTCTCGAGTGTTAAGTACCCATAACATAAGGTAGCAACTTATATTTATTTCCCTTTTTTTGTGAATTAGCAATTCATTTCATTTTCCAACTTTGGTTATTTCTTTTGTACATGTGTAATGATGTAGGATGTGTCTAGAGTCCATGAATGCATATATTATGCTAACACTATCTAAAGTTTATGAGCCCCTAATTGATAATTGTTGTCAAGCAGATTGCACCCGAATGCTTGAATGGCTAAATTCAACAATCTGTTGAAACATGGGAACTATCTTCAGGCTGTGGGTATTCCTATAGCGAAGATAGACCTCCAGATTCTAGGCTGGTTCCTATATGATTCTCTGATTATGGACTTAAAACTTTGATGGGAAAAGGGAAAAGGACTTAATCTAATGCAAAACTAGAAAAAGCTGAACTGTGGTGATACACCTATAAACTTCAAAGAAATAGACTAATTCTCAACTGATTCATCATGAAGCTTACTTTCACAACTTAGATTGAACAATCTATCTGCATTAATGATTCATAGAAAGGCCTGATAATTCATTCTTCATGAAGGAAAATATTATTTTCACAACTTAAAGATATGGATATACTTGAGACACAATTTATGACCTGCAACTAAGATTGTTTCTTTGTGTACATGCATTCACGAATGTTGACAAAAATTTAAAGGTTCTGATATCAAACACATTAAATTTGCATCCAAAAACATTTGTAAAACAAAACACCTAAATCTAAGAAGGATAATATTTAACTTGTAATGACAAAAGAAGAAACACTCTGCAAATGATACTCTAAGATTACCTGTAAAGACTACTGCATAATCTATTGAATTCTGAAAGTTGAGTTACATGAAGTCGCTTTGCTCTAGGCAAAGGTAGAAAACAAGAACTAGAGGAAAAATACTAACTTTTTCCAATATATACAATGAGAGGCAACTCCAAATTGCATGAAGGTGAAACTGAAAGTCAATTTCAGTATGAAAATGATAACTCCAAGGCAAATCCCGAGCATAAATAAACAACTCCAGAAGAAGAGCTCAAACTCATGCAAAAATGAGTGAACTTAGGCTCAAAGTCAAGGTCAACTCATGATTGAAACATGGGTCACTCGAACTGAACTGGAAATCCCTAAAAAAGTAGGCCAAAACATGCAAAAACTGCCTCATTTTGATCAACTTGCCCATGATGACTGAAACTCCATCTTTGTATCGTGCATGAAGATAATATCTCATGAACTGATGTAGAACTGGAGCAACGTACCAATAATCTCCATAAATTGCATGATTAAGTTCTCCAGTTAGTTTTCACTTGTATTCTTGCATGGATTTGAGAAGGCCTTCATTTAATTAAATGTTAAAACTAATCATCAAATGATTATTTTAATATTTTTACAACTGACATATACCCCCTTATTTCTTGTCTAAATATTAAAGTAATAATAATATTACTTTTAATATTTAATTGAACATTAAATACTTTTTAAAATCCATGCAAGGATAATATTTCAAAGTCAAAGAATACTTTGAAATCGGCCTCAAAAATCACGGGCCCCTTATTTCATTATTAAGTCGATTGACCCTAAGAGTCAAGACCACAATGATAATTAAAATGAAATGATTATTTGGAAAAATAGAGTAAAAAATTAACTCATCAGTGAAAGGCTCTTAGTAAAAAGCATCGAACCCTAAAAATCATTTCATTTTTTGCATCCGAGTTTGAAGAAACTTCATGAAGACTGACAACCGACCTGGGTAGGGTTTTTGAGAAATTGCTTAATCAGGAGCTCGAAATTCCACCATACCTTACTGTTTTCTAGATTTTCCATGAAGATTTTCAGTGGGTAAGGTTTTTTTAGTCACAATTTGAAGATAT
>VDFB02044997.1:0-24843 GCA_007258455.2 Sequoia sempervirens
GAAAGGCAACTTCAAATACTTCCAGTTCTGCAAGATGAGATTATCCCAATTTGTAAATGTTGAACTAATACCTTTATGCTCTTGAACACTTGCATTTACTGTTTAAGAGATTTCCTTTTCTATTTTTGCATTTACATCACTTGAAGAAACTACCTTCCTGAAAATGCACAGATTACGCTCCCACCATAAATTCCATACAACTAATGCTGGGACCACTCTCCATATACATGCAAAGAAAGAAGACTTGAATAGTAATGGCCAACATTGAAACAAGTCCCATCACAAATTTGGCAGAGGGGTGAAGAAATTAAGCTTGTTCAAAACAAAAACCCAACTTTGTTGTGCAAACTTGTATTTCACAAACAAGTGATCTACCTCCTCAATCTCCTCATTGCATAGAGGGCACATAAAAGGGTCAGTTATTTTTAACTTTGCTAACCGATCAACAGTTAATATTCGCCTTCTGAGAGCCAACCAAGCAAAACTCCCTGCCTTGGGTAAAATTTTACTACCCCAACAAAAGGAATAGGCCCCTTGGGGAAGTAGATGTCCTGAATTGTGGCTTAAGGCCTTGCAACCTTGTTTGACCATATAATTGCCATCCCTTGAAGGTGCCCAAACCAATTTATCTGGTTTTGAAAAGATATAGACCACTTGTTCATTTAAAACTTTTTGTAACATACTACTCTACTGACTGGTCCAACAAGGTTCAAATATTGTTTACCAGGTTACTTTACCTATTATTATATCAATTGACTGAACATAATCCAACAAAATTTCCCCCCAAATTTCCTTCAAAATTTCCATAACCTGGATTAGATCAAGATTATTTTGCAGAGGCAGGTATCCATTCCAGGAGTCTGACCCAAATTTGACACTTTGACCATCATTTACCTCCCAAGAGATGTATGTAACAATTAACTTTCTACATGAGATCAAAAAGTTCCATATAGCTGATCCTCTTGGAGGATTAGCAATAATAAATATTCTTGATGGGTCCATGCTGTACAAATATTTTCCTTGTAGGATTCTACACCATTTGGCCTTTGGGTTAACATGTTGGAATCAAGGAACACTGAGAGGGGGGGGTGAATCAGTGTTCAGTACTATTAAAATTTCAATCTAGATCTTAAACCATTTATAGCATTAAACAAAAGTAAAGATGCAAGCACATGAAGGAAATAATCAAAACACCATAACACCAAGATTTTTACGTGGAAACCCTGTTCGGGGAAAAAACACGGTGGAGGTTAATCCACAATTTATACTTTGTTAAAAGTATGAAGAAAAAGGGGAATGCACATGCATTCAAGCACACTGCCTAGAGCTCACTACTCAAAATTAGGAAGGCTCACTTCCTTACAACATATTTGGATTACAACAAATAGTTGAACTAAGAAAGTAGCATCTAGAAATGTCTGGTTTCAATTCAGGTGAGGCTCATAGATCAGATTCTAGGCCTCCTGTCTGATTCTACACTTTGCTCTACTCTTCCTTAATTCGCTTCACAACAATCCTCTTCTACACAAGTGAAACTGTGCCAAATCGATCAACAACCCTTATGCTATTCGCACACTTCGAACATACACCCATTCAGTCTCACAATGAATTAACTGATCTCTTATATATATCCGCTATCAAAGAGTTAGTCGCTTCATGTCGGCTTCAACAAAATGAAAATATTTTCCAATAGTCAGCTCGATCCACATTTGATATTCGATGCGTACCCATCAAAGTCGACCACGACATAGCTTGGACCCAAAACAAAATCTTCAAGCATAGGATACCTTAATTAATTATACCTTGAATATCCGCGACATGCCATATTCACTAAGTCGGCCACCGAGAGCTAATAAACAAAAAATCATCCTGCCAAATCTCCTAACTTTATACATCGATTAATGCGACATCACAAAACTTAACAATAAGATAATATAGATACTTAACAATCTTCCCTGAGATCCACAACTCAAAATGATAATCCGGTGAAGCATACAGATCGACATACTAACCGGATACCCTATTCTTCATTCTCTCGTTCGGTAATACTTTGTTCTTTACTCTACCTGCCAGTATGAACAAATCCTGATCTGCAGACCGGATTAATGACTTAGGTTGCCATCAATGACAACACTAGAAGCCATATGCCAACAATCTCCCCCTTTGGCATTGATGGAGACACCTAGTGAAAAATGACTAAGTGTCGGAACCAATATGATTACTCTATTAGAGTTCAAAATTTCAAAACACAACTCCCCTTTAGAATGATAAGGCATTTTTCACTGTTCTCTCTGCCCCTTTGACATCATTGACAAACATATTTTGGATCTACCCCTTTGCTAATTCAAAAATTGGATCAAAATTTGAAAAACTACGACTGCTACTTGAGCCATAAAATTATCTTGTACTTATCTTTCATTTCCGGAAGAAATTTTCTCCAAGCTTCTATTGAAATCCCAATGATTAAGATCAAGTTGTTCTCGGATGTCTGGTTGATAATATGGATGAGAGCTTTCGGAATTGTGATTGCCTCTTCTAATTTCTCTCCTTTCCTCAGAACCTCAATTAACTGCTCTAGTCTGCATTCGGTTAAATCTTTCACTTTCCAAAAGGTGTCCACAAGTTTGTTTCTGGCAAAATGAACTTTTGTATGCTCAGACTGCAACTCTTGAATCCTTTTCTTGACTGCACCATCCTAATCCTGAAACATGTTATAATCCTGACCAATCTTGTTCAGCTCAGTTTCAATCTACTCCAACTTATCTTTGTATCTCCCAACTACATGAGGCCAATGAAGACAATAGTTGTAGATGTTATTTGTTGTATTTATGCATTTCCTCAACTCATTCATTTGTCTTTTTAGTTTCGTAAGAGATAGCCTGAACTACTCCTTCAGATGTAGAATTATTTCTCCCTCTTTCTTGTCCTGGGACTCAAAGACCATGGCTTCCTTAATGCACTCAATCATCTCTTTAGGAAACACATTCTGCAAACTCTCCAATTCAATGTTATTGTGCATAAAATAAGTACTTAGTGTGCTCTCGATCAGGTCCTTCTCATATGAAGGTCTATCAGACCATATGTCAGCAATTTTCTGCATCCCATCTTTCTCCTAGACAAGCTACAGTATCTTTATTTTGGATAAAACACCTTCTTCGCTTCCTTCTGCCATTACTACACCTGGTTCAACTGATTTCGGTTCTTCCCTTGGAGTGCACTCATCAGATTCCTTATTTGGTATGTCCACAATCACTTGTTCTTTACCTTTTCCTCCACGTTTTGGAGTCTTGTTTGCCGAAGGAGTGTAATCATCAATCACTTGTGCTCTTTTCTTCTTCCTCTCCATCTCACTAGAAGAGGACCCAACTTCAAGTGCTCTTATGGAAATGCTAATTGTTCCAAACTTCCCTAGCAATTCTTTAAAGAAATTTGCTTACTCTTGCTTACAATTTCCCAAAGTATTAGAATGTCAAAAATCTGTTTAAAAACCGGTTCATTCTCTTTCCATTAAACATTATTGATCTGTGGCAAGCAATTCAGAAAATACATCACAAGACATCTGACCAAGGTACCAAACCTGAAGGGGTAATATGTCTCCTTTGTTAGTTGCACATTTTCCATCAATTGATCTTTTAGCAATCTGCACAGGTCAAAATCCTAATCCTCCATTATCATTTTGTGAGAGATGCAAACTACACCTGCCAAAGTTGTGCCTTCCCTATTTATGAAAAAGATTTTGTATGAGATTCCATGCACAATGTACCTTGTTATCGGATCTTTGATCGTCGAAATTATCAAAGCCCTTTGATCTGCAATTACTCTGGTTAGGGTTTCGACTTCTTTATTTTGAATCGACTTCTTTTTCGGTATATCCCCAACATTGCATAATCCAATTAGATTCCTAATCACCTCTTTCGAAATGAGATAGGGTTTATCTAGAGTTAGAATGTCATCATTCAATCTGTTCAGGATAAACCTAACGAATTTCGCATTAAAAAAATAGGGAAATTCACTCCAAATGTCCAAACTTTTGTGTTTCACACCTTCAAGCCATTTCAATTCATCGGTCGGCAACATATTTCTCACATCCCTAATCTTCTCACTGTTATATTCATCTAAATTCACCATTCATTTGATTTGCTTCATTTCCCTTTTCATATCGAACAAGTTTCTACTGAGCACCAAACTAAGTGAGAATTCTACAAGCAACTGAAATACCTGATGAATTCGCCACCAAATTGACTTTACTCCTTCGAAATTATGCTACAGAGGCTCTCCTTCTATTCTTCTTCAATGCAAGGTGACAAATGAGGGTTCCAAATACCCTTTTATAACTCGTACACCTAACCTTTTTACCGCATTAAATGTTTTTTCCTAGGTGTTCTGGATACTCTGTTTTCTCAGACAACAAAAGAAAGATTCATCTGCAGACCTTCTACTTCTCAAATTTCTGCTCAAGAGATCACTGATACATTTGTAAACTATTAGCACAACTACTGACACTTTCTTGCATTTCGGTGCCATCTACCGAAAGGGGGACAAAGGATTTTCTTGAAAAACTCCCCCTAGGCCAATGGCCTAAGATCAATTTCCGGAGGAATTACCAGAAGCAGATTTTGGTGTGGGCTTATTTCCTTCATCAAACTCGCTCTTCCTTACCCATGTTTTTTTCATCTGATCTCTTATTTCTTCCACAGTCACTTTCCCTTTTCCTTTATCATCTTTCTGTGAAATTTTTCCTTTGTATACTGGACCTCTTCTATCCATTTTTTTGTTCCTACAAAATCTTGCAATGTGACCAAATCTGTTGCAATTGTAACACACAGGATTTCTTTGTCTAGACCATTCATTCCATTGATTTCCTCTTGATCTACATTGATTAGCAATATGCCCAACTCTTCCACAGGTGTAACATTTAACATTCCTTACACTAACAGACATACTTCTGCATTCAATTGACTTATGACCAAACTTATTACAACTAAAACACTGACTGGGAAATGATGGACTACTTGAATTTATTTTACTTCTACACTGAGAAGCCATATGACCAAATTTATTACAAGCAAGGCAATGACCATTAAAATTTTGAGCATTGGGTTGTCTTATCAGATAGCTTCTTCCTTTATTCATCTAATTTCTTTGTCTGGAATCCTTATGTTCAGATCTAGAGCTTTATCCCTTCTCATATCCAAGACCTCGCTTGTCATTTGCATCCTTATGTTCTTTAGTCAGCTCATCAAGCTTAGCACAACTAATCCTAAACTTCTCCTTGTATTCATTTGCAGTCGTGAGTTCACCTCTAAGAATAACTATCTGTCTTTCAAGCTCTTGTTCATTATTTCTGGATTGTTACAATTCAATCTCCAGCTGAATGAATCCACTATTAACTCTGTTGCATTCTTCAAATCTTTCTTTTAAGGACTGGACCAGATTCTCCTCATTCTTCTTCCTTTCTTCAATCTCCTTAGTTAGCTTCATCACCATAGATTCCTTCTCAAGCTTTAGAGTAGCATTGTCTCCAACAAGCTTTTCACATTCTTCAATTATTTCTTTTAAGGTCTAATTCAGGTGAACATCTTCCAAGTATTTACTTTCTTTCTGCTTCCACTGATCACATAGTTCCTTCCTATTTTCTCTTGACTCATTGATTTTATCCTTCAATGATTAATGAATTTTTCAACATCCTCAAGATTTTATTTTAATTCCAGGACTTCTGCTTTAGACTGATCAAGATCATCAAGTGCCACCAAAAGTTGTTGTTGAAGACCACCAGAGTCCATTGCATTCCAAGATCCACCTCAAGCTGTTAGACTTCTACAGAGGAACCTTGCTCTGATACCAATTGTTGGACTCAAGGAACACTAAGAGGGGGGGGTAAATCACTGTTCAGTAATATTTAAATTTCAATCCAGATCTTAAACCATTTACAACATTAAACAAAAGTAAAGATGCAAGCACATGAAGGAAACAATCAGAACACCATAACACCAAGATTTTTACGTGGAAACCCTATTAGGGGAAAAACCACGATGGAGGTTAATCCACAATTTATACTCTGTTAAAAGTATGAAGAAAAAGGGGAATGCACATGCATTCAGGCACACTTCCTAGAGCTCACTGCTCAAAATCAGGAAGGCTCACTGCCTTAAAACATATTTGGATTACAACAAAGAGTTGAACTAAGAAAGTAGCATCTACAAATGCCTGGTTTTAGTTTCGGTGAGGCTCATAGATCAGATTATGGACCTTTTGTCTGATTCTACACTTCGCTCTGCTCTGCCTTAATTCGCTTCACAACAATCCTCTTTTGCACAAGTGAAATTGTGCCAAATCACTCAACAACCCTTTTGCTATTTGCACACTTTGAACATACACCCATTCACTCTCACAATGAATTAACCGATCTCTTATATATATCTTCTATCAAAGATTTAGTTGCTTCATATCGGCTTCAACAAAATGAAAATATTTTCCAATAGTCAGCTCGATCCACATTTGATATTCGATGCGTACCCATCAAATTCGGCCACGACATAGCTTGGACCCAAAACAAAATCTTCAAGCATAGGATACCTTAATTAATTATACCTCGAATACCCGCAACATGCCATATTCACTAAGTCAGCCACCGAGAGCTAATAAACAAAAAATTATCCTGCCGGATCTCCTAACTTATACACCGATTAATGCGGCATCACAAAACTTAACAATAAGATAATATAGATACTTAAAAACCTTCCCCAAGATCCACAACTCAAAATGATAATCCGATGAAGCATACAGATCGACATACTAACTGGATACCCTGTTCTTCATTCTCTCTTCTGGTAATACTCTGTTCTTTACTCTGCCTACCGGTATGAACAAATCTTGATCTACGGACCGGAATAATGACACTACTAGAAGCCATATGCCAACATAACATACATTTTTCAAGCAAGTTTTGCACCGAATGCTCTATTCCTTTTTTGAAGATTCAGGATACCCGCTCCACCTTGATCTTTGTCACATGCCATGGCCTCAAGGGATATTAGAGGAACCTTCTTCTTTTCATCTATGTTTCCTTTCCAAATAAAACTTCTAATCATTTTTTCAATTTCTACAATGACAGATTTAGGTGCCTTAAGGACTGCATGAAAATAATTAGGTATAGAAGACAAAACTACCTTTATTAATAATATTCTCCCAGCAAGAGACAACCACTTGGCTTTCCATACCAATATCCTTGACTTAAGTCTTTCTATTACTTTCACCCAATATGCTACTTTATTTGGTACTGAAAAGAAGGGAATCCCTAGATATGAGCATGGTAAGATAGCTTTTTGAAATCCAAGAGTTTTAACTATCTTCTTTTCAATGTCCTCACTTGTATTAAGAATATAATTTTTTTATTTTGAGGCGTTTATCCTTTGACCTGATGCTGATGAATATTTATTTAAAGCTTCTTTAATCTGATTTGCTTCTGCTAGCATTGCTTTCCTAAATAAATTGGTATCATCAGCGAAAAGAGAATGTGTAACTACTAAATCTATATTTCCAATCTGGATCCCTTTGCATAACCCTTGAAATTTTTTTTTGATGATAAATCTGCTCAATGCCTCAGCCATGATTATAAACAAAAAAGGTGAGAGCGGATCCCCTTGTTGCACTCCTTGTGATGCACTAAAGAAACCTATGGGAGAGCCATTAAGTATGATTGAAAATTTAGCCCTTGAAAGGTATGCTATTATCCATCTGCACCATCTTGCAGTGAACCCAAACTTTAGCAACACTTTTGTCAAAAAAAATCATCATTACAACATTTAATTGATGCTATTTTCATTCGTATTTCATTAAAATGGAGCTACAATAATGAGGCTATTAGGAAAGGTGAAAATGTGTTATTATGATGTTAGCAAAGGTAAAGTTTTATTGTTGTTCATTCTTTGAAGTTAGCCCAAATAAAAACTTACATGGCTTGCATGAGAATATAGTTTTTGGATGTGGGGATTGAGATTACAACCATGTAACTTCATATTTTTGTATCCCCATGGCATAGTGTCTTGGTCCTATGATAAGTACGATTTGTGTAAACAAAGAGAATTTAGCATTGATTATTCAACCTAACCCTTTTGTCATGAAGATGAACTTGTAGGATATTGTGGAAACAAATTATTAACTAAGAACTTACTATAATCAAGGGTTAATTATTTGAATAATCTTATATTCAAACTTTACGCGAAATAAGATGGAAATGGGTTCTAGATCAAATCTTTAGTTGCAAGATAGCCTTATAATATGAACCATGTTAATATGAGTCTTGACACCTGGTTGCATTATACTGTAGGCAAGGGTGACTTCGTTTATTAGCACTAAAACCTTACCTTATTAAACTTATCTTTCAAATTGGAACTCGATATTTTGGATAATCTATTGAAACCATGGTAAATGCTTTATATGATAACTATCAACCTCTTAGATACAAGAACTTTAATATTAAAATTACTACTAAACTTGTAATGAATCGCAATATAAATTGTATACCAAATAGAAGGAACTAACATTAATTTGACAATGTGGTTGACTTTGATTTATGAGATAAATCCTAACTAACATCTCTTGAAACCTTACTAATAACCATTAAGGTCAGGATTAGCCTGAATGACCAGTATGAATAATCTATCTAGTCTATTAACTAGACTATCATAAGAATATGGGGTTGCACCATAAGATAAAGGAATCTAGAAGATCAAGAATATTGTTACTAATATTATCAAGGGGATTATGTTTTCATATATTTGTTTAATGAATATTGTGTTGCCAACTTTCTCATGTAGGATTCTGGCAATGATTATATCTAAAACAAGTTTATAAATACTATTGGATGTCTTTCAAAAGAGATCTATTGACCCCTTGAGTACAAGAACCTCAATATTTATATAAGTTTCAAATGGAAATTATTCCCTATGGGTTGTGTGAACCAAGGTAATTTGGTATTAGGTAATAAGCCTAGTTGAGCTAGGTCACAAGGTGGTATATGTCGGGAGCTACTTCTTCCTGGGTGGATAGACTTGTCGACGGTGCCCTATAGGTGATTGAATTCAGAATCCACCGATATTGGTAGGTTCACTGCTTGGGGAAAGCCTTAGGATGGTGGACGGACCCGCGGTGTAGTATGGGATGCATTGAATCCCCTTCCCATTTGTCCAAAGGTGCATAAGACTAGAGGAAAGCATATGACCTACAGTGTAGTGCGTAATGCACCGATATTCTTTCTATATGGGATACATTATGGACATGTGTTATCCATTGTGATGTGTTAGTCAGTCATTGTTATTGTGTTTATGTGATGTATGGTGGCCCTCGTCACTGCGTTTATGTGATGTATGATGGAGCTTGTCATTGTGTATTTGTGATATAGGTTGGAGCTAGTTACTAATGTAATTGTGATATGAGAATGAGATAATAATTGGTGTATTTGTGATGTACATATGAGCTAATCACCATTGGACCTGTGATTTGTGTATGATCCAGTCACTGTTGCACTTGTGATCTATGTATGATCCAATCACTGATGCACTTGTAATCTATGTATGATTCAGTTACTGTTGTACTTCTACTAGATGTATGAGCTAATCAGCTTGTGTATATGGGGGGTATGCTCATGACGACCATTATGTATAATCTTTGAGATTATGGTATAAATGATCTCTTGTGAATATTGTGAATGTTTGTACACTAATGTTTGGTAAGGATTGGTATGGACCCAACACTTGATGGCAAGTTAGTATCAAATTTATTATCATTATATTATAATTAACTAAGTAATATCTTATACTTAATGAATAAGACATGGGTTTAAGGCGAGATCATAGATCTCATACAAGAGGAGAGATTGAACTCCCTCTTTCATTGTGGGGCGAACTACGAATCCTCTAATTTCCCACGAGGGGATACGTAGGTAGGGTCATCACGAACCCTCGAGGCTTAGGTTGTAGGTCTAGGAAAGACCTTGTCCTTGGGACCTTATCACATGTTTGAGTGTAAGCATATAAGTAGTGGTGTTGATATTTTTGTTGCCACCATGGTGAATGTAGAGCTATTGAAATTAACACCTAATTTACATGGAATATGGTTGGTTGGTTAAGTTGGTAGTAGTGCATTGTTTAAAAAAAATGTTTTGCCCAAGATGGGGATTTTACAGTACATATTATGAACAAAGTATGTCACTAAAGTATGTGTAATAATTAAGGCACACATCTAGTGTTGTTAGAGTACATGCAATGATAATAAATAAGAGGTAGACATTATACAAGGTACAATGGATAACCTAACTTATCAAAGGTGTTATCTCTATTATTGCAAGCAATGATTTGGTCCTGGTGGAATTGTAAAAGACATATTCAATATAAAGTATTTTTTGTCAATAACCATTGACCAGATCATTATAAGGTTATCTAAGTATATGATTTAATTATTTGTTTGGAGTCATTTTGTTAAATTGACATGTGGGAAGTTGATGTCATGGTGTGGTAATGCTATGGTTGTGTAATGGTATTCATAAGAAGTTGTAGTTTTGAGTCAATTAGGATTCTTGGATAACAACTCAAGCATACATCTAGTCTATAGTGAAGATGAAATAGGATGACCAAAATGTTATGCCTAATGACTTAATGATGCTACGAAGTGTATCCTAAGGTTGTACACTAAATTTTATGAATTGAGGAACATGTATGTATACTTATTGTATTTAGATTTTATATTCACAAATTAATATATTTATTTACTCTCTTTTACTATTAAGCTTTTTCCTTAATATAATTCCCATGTAAGTTGTTGTGCCTCATGTGTAAGTGTATTGTGTATGATTTCATGTATTTCTATAATAATTACTAATTAAATTACAATAATATAAATATCATTTGGATCTCAATATTATGGTTTTACAATGATCAATTAGTTAACATACTAAGATGAAATTCCTTAAAAAATCACCAAAAATATTGTCTTGGTGTTTTATCTCAATTTTTTGTAGTTAAGGAATTACTTAAGATAATTTAGAAGCTAAGGAATTACTTAAGATAACTTAGAAGCTTCACAACATTCCAAAATTATTTTAAGAAATGCTGATTCTATTTCCTATGCATTTCATATATGATTTAATCTCATGTTTGGAACCACAACTTGCTCCAAGTTTATTAACACCCTCAATCAAATGGATAAATGAAGTTTATTATTAAATGTTTTCAAGACCCTATCCATTGCATTGTATTAGATGAATAATAATAATGGTATTTCTAGTATTCATTAGAAAAATGGTGGTAGAACACTTATTTTCATACCAAAACAAAGATGTTATAGTTTGTGGCACTTTATAAGAACCAGTCACGATAACTTCTATATTATGTGTCTCTACAACCTTATCTTATTAGAGTAAAATAGAACATATAAAATCAATAGAAAGTTTCATTAAATCTCAAAGAAAATATATCCATGGTATCAAATAGAATTAAATAGTAAATAAATCAACATATTTGTGAAATGCATTTTGATTTGGGTGTCTCAATATTTTTAATCTTACAAGCCACAAGAAATAATCTCTTGAAAATAAAATAAAAAATAAAAAATAAACTATGAGCACCGAAATATTTTAAAATGAAATTATTTTAATCATTTCTATGAGACCAAAATGGTCTATGGGACCACTAATTGCAGATCAACATCTTCAACTTCTCAAAAATTTAGAAGATAGGTGTTATCCATTACAAATCTATTACTTCTCTCACTCATTTGAGTAAGCAACTATTTTAAACCTTGTTAATTATGGTTCTTATAAAGTTCTTCAAATAACTACAAGTGTAGCCTATAAAATATTGGCAGTATCTACACGTATATATCTATTAGTTTATGTATTGTGTTTGAAGATGATTATTAGAAAAAAGATAAAAAAAATAGAATAGATAGATAAACATAGGTGATAGTATATTATAACTATCCATGTAATTTTTAATAAATAGGTTAGGTAGAGTATCAACTTATTTTATAAAAATAGCAAGATTTATTGATTACATTTAAGACTTTTTAAGTTCCTATTGTAAATACTAGTTTCATTTTATTATTAACAGTAGATCAATTGGGCTAGAAAATGATAAATCTATACAATTTAATTTTGTAATTAGATCTGAGAAATAAGAAAACCTTATTATTATTAATGAGAAATATTTTTTGTTGATTATAATTATTTTTCAAATGTTGGATTAAATTGCATAGACTGGTATGTTCTATTTTTTTCTCCCCAAGAATCTTATAAACCATATCTTAAAATAGATGCACTCAAAAAGCATTATTGTTTCTTATTTCCTAGCAAATAACATATAATGACCTCTACATAAATTATCATTAGCTGAAAAATTTATCCTATACATTCATAATACCTAACACTTCCTTCAAATAGTTAAAGTAATATAATAACACAATGCCAAGAGCATAAATTTTAATAATTAAATTAAAAAAAGTTATAAATAGGAAAAGGATCATCTAACTATCTAACAATTGTTAAACATGATGTCATTAAATCTAATGGATTCGATGAGAAAGGAACAAGTTATACCTCTAATGTTCTGATAATTGTATGTGGTGTTCCGTAGAAGCACAATCTTTTTGATACTTCCCAATTATTCTGTTCATGCTTTATCAAAGAATCATTTCAATCACTTCAAATTTTATAAAATAAATAAATATTCTAATGAGTTAACATATGCTTTACTCACCCTTAAATTTATCAACTCATAATTTAATTTAAAAGTAATATTCAAAAGAAGATCATACTAGTTAGAAAATTCTAATATAAATGGAAATTTTATTTATCATAATTTATTATTTTATTTAAAAATAAAAGCTATAATATCATCCACTAAATGAGATGTCAATTTATATAGATAAGAATGTTAGATCATATATTATTTGTAATGTAAAAGGAAAATACGAAAACAAAATTAGTATTTATATATTGACAAGACATCTTTCAAATAAATATTACTCATTAGATAATACCATTCTAAAACTATGGGCTTCACATTGCTTCACAATATAAAATAAATTATTAAATTTGAATGGAGAAGTCTCCAATAACTTATTTATATCTAATACATATGAAAAAGAATTCATTTACCTAAAGTTAATTAATTTCATTTCTTTAGCAGTAGGAAACAATCTATTAAAATTATTATTTATAGTATCATGTTTTATAAATTCAATTTTTTTACATTGTGAGGAAATGTGCCCACAAACCCCTTAGCAATGATAATTAAAATAAAGCTCAGTTATTAAGCATTTAGATATTTTCACCTTAGTCTATTCAAGAGAATATTATAAAATTAATCTACATAGATTTTAGTAGCATTATAAAATATAAATATCACTTTAAAAAATTTAAAAAGAGGAAAATACAACTAACACAAAATTCAATGTAGTACCAACTGAATCATGCTTACAATACATTCACATTGCTTCTAAATAAAATAATTTAATGAGATCAACAATATTGATCCTCTCATAGAAATCTAATAGTATAAACCTACATAAATGCATTCCACACATCCTATGTCCCTTGCATCCAATATGTTCATTGAAGCATGATTAGAAAACCACCAAAAATAATACCATAGCCTCACTCTACATATTATTCTCTTTAAATATTACTAGGAATAGTTCCCACCAACTACTTAACAATAAAAATTAAAGTAAAGCTCAATTATTAAACATGCAAATATTTTCACCTTAACCCTTTGAAGAGAATATTATAGAGATCAATCTAGCATTCTAGCATGTAAATATCATTTGAAAAAAAAGAAGACAAAGAGAGTAGAGTAAAAGTAACCATAAACTAATGTGCTAAGTTTCTTCATCTCATGTCATGTGACAAATAGGGGATAAGATAAGATCACATAACAATTAAGACTTATAGAAACTCCTAACTCACTAATTAAACTCAACATATGAACATGTGCAAAAAGGTCCTAACAAGGAAATTAGATAGATAATGTACCTTGTTCACAATATAAAAAAGGAAACCAGATAGGAAATACCCTTGTTCACGCCTAAAACCAACATTAGGTGCAACTTAGGGATAATGATGAAAACATGGAAATGATAGAAAGATGCAATGATGGGTCCTGACTAATAGGCCATGTTAATTACCCATGTACACATGCAATCTCTCACAAATGGAGAAAATGATAAAATCTAATGGGATAAAACTCCTCCCCAAATGAGAGAAAATACAAGAAAAATCTCTTTAGAACATGATATGGACAAAACCCCCATATGAGGAAAAAGTTCCCCCATAAAAGAGAAGAGAAACCAAGGAGCCCCCCTCAATGTCGAATATATATCAATGGTCAATGCTCAAAATTAAATGTAGACGATGTCAATAATCATCAAACAATATTCCTCGCTTTATGAAAAAACAAATCAAAAGTGTATGCACAATATCTTCTCATTCCTTAAAATAATATGAAGGAAGAAAACTCAAGGTGTATGAAGTCTCTAAAAACTACTCAAGTGTCTCCATGTCAATGCTGAAAGCTTCTACTACCAATTCAAATGTTCTAAGCCACACTAAAGAAGATGAAAATCCAAAATCTAGTAGAGATAAATGAAGAACAAGATTCAAAGTTTCAAGTACCTCCTATAAAGAAAAAGATACCTCCTCCAAATATTGTTCAAAAGTGTCCATGCTCATGTCAAATTGTGATGAATTAGTCTGTGGAGAATGAACAAGAGGGTATGAATGTTCCCTCACAGTAATTGAAGAAGAATCATCTCCATCAAAGAGAAGATGAATGCAACCAATGACGTCTTCAAATTTTGAAATGTAGGATTCTACAAACCTAGAATGTTTGTCAAGTATTCATCCCAAGTTACCATATCTGAAAGATGATGTGTATCCTATTACACTAAATCATAAGTAGACATGAAAGTAGAATCACAACCATCATCAAATACAATATTAGACGGAGGAGATGGAATGCAAGGCTCAAAGACTCTAGATCACATGTAATAATACCCAAGTTCAAGTAGCCAAAGGATCAAAGCCACCATCAAGAGAAAAATTTACAAGTGTATACTGAGATACATGATCAATCCTAGTAGTAATAATCTCTCTACTCTACAAGTCTCTAATGATAATTAAATTAGGAGTGCATTTCATAGCCTTTCTTGCTCCACAATCGACAATCTGATAGATAGAAAAAAGATTGTTTCACAATTGAGGTACATACAAAACATCATTGAAAGTATCATCACTAATATCAATAGATCCCTTTCCAACTAAATTTATTGTTAGAGTAGTCATTCATTAGCTAATAATTAATTAATTTTTAATTGATTATTAGTCTAATTTCACTTCACACACTTAAACTAAACTTAGGAGTGCTTTTTTCTTTTATTAGAGTGAGCTATTATTAGATCGTTTTGTTTTATCACACATAGTATGACAACACTCGTCATGATCCAATCCCTTTCTTATTAGATTTTTCTCTCATAAGCACTCTCCTTTATTGTATTAACACTCTTGATGTTCATTTTGTAAGTTTTCTCTTGTTGAGAAAATAACAAATATTTGTTTGCAACTCTTGTGCATGGAAGGTGTTTTCATTTTTTGTTTGATCTTGCATCTTATGTGTTTTTTACAAATCTAACATGGTATCATAGCATGGATTCAGTAAACCATTTCTTGATTTCTGAGGGTTTTATTCAACTAAGGTTGTAGGGGCTTCAATTTTCGAATCTTTGAGTTTTTTGTAGGTTTTGGCTTGAGCATTTTTTTGGTGAGCTTTGGAGCTAAATAAACCTCATTATTGTAGTCAGAAGGCCAAACAAATGAGTTTTGACTATAAATTTGCTTATAGTCAACGTCGAGAGCTTTTGACACAATTTTTTTAACAACAGCTATATGAGGTTGTACAAGTCGTACCATACAACCACTGGAAAACAAAAAAAAAAGAAAAAAATGGTGGGTGCTTTTTTAAAAATCTAATGCGTTTTCTATTTTTGCAAGAAAAACTTATAATTAAAAAAAGGAAAGAGGATTTACAGTTTTGTATGGTCTATAGGGTACCTGTCATTGCAGATCCCTATGGGCCCACCCTTGTGGGCTTACATGGGGCCAAGTGGCCTCACCAACGAGTATTCAAACCTTATCGGTGACATTTATTTGTCAGGCCAACGACCTTGTTTATGTCGCTCGACAACCATATGCCTAACACCCTCAACTACTCAAGAGCAAAAGTTAACTACCAGATGTTTTATATAATTTTTTGACAACAATTTCCTCATTGGAGGTGACAAATTATTTCCAAGCATTTGTGTCACTTTTTTCTCGAGCAGGATAGTAGATTCTACAATTTTTTTGCACAATGGAATATTCTGACCATTGTTGGCATATTTTGACAATATTTTAGTTTTCTAGGGCCAGATTTTTCCCTGGTGGAAGGAATATTCTATTAAACTATTCCCTTGACATCATGTTGACATCAACATGGCATCATACTGACATCAATATGATGTCAATGATACGCCTGTAGGCAAAGCCCTTTCCAAGCCCCCTTTGCACCCTAATGAAGTAGTTTGTTTCTTTTGGCCATAACTTAGGCTTACAATACCAAAATAGGATGAATAAGATATCGTCAAAAATCTGGTTCCATAAACTTTCCAGTGGGGTGGATCTCATCATCATTTTATGCTATTGGTACATTTTATTGCCTATTGAAGTCAAATGTGTTGCTTTCACTCTTAAGGTCACAAATTTTGACCAATTTCTCTATTTTTCGTGATTCTTGCGAAATTAGAAAGGTCTTCCAGAGCTCGACATAGCTATCCGTGCACTTTTCCAAGGTTTTCTCTAAGTACAATTTATTCATCTTTTTGTGTTTTCACATTTCGATGAGTTACTTGAATGTTTTAGCTCCTAGAAACTTTTTATTTGTGTGGGATGACTTGTTTTTGGTTGTTCTACATGTATTTCAAGCAATTTATCTTATTCGGGTAACATAGACATGTTTTGTAAGCACTTCCTCTTTTGTAGATGCACTGAGATAAAGTGCCATTATTGTACTTTGTTTTTGGGGATTTCATACATATTGTTGTGCCTTTCGTACTCGTATTATATTATAAAGTGCCATGGGGGTTATGTAGGCCCTTTGTTTTACCATCACACCTTCATTGAGTGTTCCTTCCACGATAACATCAAATCCTAGTGATTCTTTCCTTATGTGTGTATGCCCTTATTTGCACACACTTTTTATTTTGTAGGTAATTTTATGTGCATCTTAGACGTTCTTTATTCTCCTTCAATAATTTCTTGGTGACACAATTTTAGTGGAACTGTCATGGCTCTCCCTAATTAGCTTTATGGTGGGGTTTATGCTTTTGGTGCTAATGCTTCCTTGGTTTCATTTGGAGTGATCTATGTATCTAGTTTTTATTCTTTTGAACTAGGTGGATGCAATAGTTTGTTACCCATGCATTATGGTGAGATGGATAATTTACCATACAGACACTCTTGGATTCCTTTTTTTGCAAGCGATCTTTTATTTTCACTTGATCAATGTTCTTCAAACTATTGGTACTTGTGTTTTCAACTTGCATCTTACTCTGCTGAATAGTTTCATTGGGGTCACTCATGCAGATTCATGTGTCACCTATATCTTTAATTTCTCTATGTTTTCCTTTGTTTTTCATTTGATTTGAGTAGTGTTGTTGGGAGAACTCATGCAAATTCTTATCTTCTTGATCTTGAGCATCATCTCTTTCAGAGGAGGTTCTTCATTTCAGTGCTATAGTAGTCATCATTCAACAATTGTCCACAACTTTTTCGTGCTTGAACAATGTTCTTCATGTTCCTATTCTTTTTGGAACATTATTTTGGAGGTTTCATAGTCCTTCATTCACCTTTCTCTCTTTTGGAGGAGTTTCTCCTATGAGGTTTTCTCCTTTTCTCTAGTTGTGAGAGATTAGATGGTTTATACATGGGCACCTCATCAGGACTTATTTATCGGGACCCATTCATGCATTCTTTTCTTTTTATGTATTTGTTTTTTAAAGTTTTAGCTACTCCATAAGTTTTCACTTAAGGGGGTTGTTAGAGTAATTGTTTATTGTTGGATGTTGTGGTTGTGTTTCTGATATGTGGTTGTCATTGATGTCAACACTATTAGAATTAACTCATTTGAAGTTGTATATGTCAAGGATATTGAGAAAATTGTAATGGGATAAGTTGCAGGTTCATAGTGGTGAAGTGAAATTCAATATGTCAGTGAGTTCTATACATTGATGATCAGAAGTTGTGGACTAAAGGGTCTGTTGCTGAGTGTATCTAGTTTATCCACGTTGAATTTCAGAGATCCGCGTGAAGATTTGATCGAGTTATGAAGATTTATATTCTGACAGTTTTTTGTTGCTTCAGTTGGTGTTACTGATTGAAGATGATGCGATTTCAGTTAGTTCAGTTGCTATGGATGCTTCTCTGACGTTTCGTGATGTTTGTGGATGTTTCAATAAGGTGAAAAGCAAGCCATGAATCCACACTACCACTTATTCAGTGGGCGGAATTAAAATACAAATGCTGAAAGTAAAAATCATACTTGAAACCATTTCTTCAGTGGGGGTATAAACAAGAATATAAAGTGCATATTATAAATAGCTGTTAGTACTACTAAACCAACTTTACAATTTTAACACAACTGCACCACAATTCTATAATTTTATCACCCAAATACATCAAAATGTTAGAGAAATGTTCCCTAATTGAAATAACATGAGTATGATCAGAAATTAAGTTAAAAACAATAGTATATTAGATCTGATGAGTAACAGAAAAGTAACAGAAATCAGACCAACAGTATAGAATTCACCAAAATGTTCATATCTTTCTCAAAACACCTTCAATGAAAATGAAACTAAATGCAAATGGAAGCTACGAGCTGGGCGAACAAGTGCCAATGGAGAAACCTCGCCAAATATCTCTAGATTATTTGTGCATGATTCCCAATGCAGCCATAATGAAATTTCCAATCTCCAAAGAGGGGTGACCAGCTCTAGAAATCATAGACAACCTCAAAAAATATGAAACTTTATGCAAAGGGGCACCCTAGCAAGGGAAAACCATAGAGCCAATACCTAGAACCAAGAGAAATTCGACCAATGAGCTATGAATGAAAACATGCTACAGCCAAGCACGAACCAGCAACAGTAGAACAGATTATACAACAACAATCTGCTTAAATCAAGAAATTGAAGCTCTATATGCACTCCTGAGTGAAGCACGGTCTTTAGTAAGTCAAGCTAGGTACTATCTTTCAAGCACGAAGACTGTAATGTCCCCTTTTTAGCTAACATTGTTTGTTGAGGAGTGAGCCTATTATTTTGACCCTTGTAGGCTGACAATTATGGATACAGGGTCCTTTATGGCAGTTACCTGGTGGTTAGAGACAAAACTTCACTTTCTGATTCAGGTTTGGGCCTTTGCAAATGCTTACAGAATGTTTTTCAGGCACTCACTATTTATAGTAAGTCAAGTCATCAATGCTTACTATTTTTGGAAAGGCACCTAGTTCATTTGGCTTTCTCAGTTTCGACCCAGTTTGGCAGTTTGTTGAGCAAACAGAGAATATTGGAGCATTTAATAATAATTAAATGATTATTTTTTATGACTTTATATTATAAAGTCAATTATTGAAGTTATTAATTAATTAAATGGCTTATTATAAAGTATTTTATAACTTTATAATAAAGGAGTGATATTATTATTTAATGAGTATTTATACTCATTAAAAAGGGACGCCATTTATTGAGCAATAAGCCTAAGTATTGAAAAGGGAGAATTTAATATTATTAAATGCATTTTAAG
The DNA here is from genome assembly GCA_007258455.2 of Sequoia sempervirens. Classification (NCBI taxonomy): domain Eukaryota; kingdom Viridiplantae; phylum Streptophyta; class Pinopsida; order Cupressales; family Cupressaceae; genus Sequoia; species Sequoia sempervirens. The sequence goes on from VDFB02044997.1 coordinate 19,892, forward strand.
TTGCTATTTGGGGGTCGAGCCTCTTGAGAGGTTTATTTAATGCTTCAAAGACAAATGAAACTCATTTATTGATTGATTATTCAAAATTTTTCTTCCCTCTAAGAGCATTTGGAGTTGGAGAAACAAGGGTTTCTGCAATCAGGTTTTGGAGAACATCAACTCTTCAGAAATAGACATACTGAAGATGTGAAAGATCAGTTGAAGCTTGTCAATTAAAGTGGCTTCATTCAGAAGTCATATAGAGCATATTTGTGAGTTACAAACAAGGGTTTGTAGAATCGATTTCTTCCTGAAAGAGATTCTTCTTCAGTGGCGATTTACAGTGTTCATCTGGCACTTTTCCCAAGGCCGTACGGATTTATACTTGCTGGTTTCAGGCCGTACTTTTGCAGCAGCAAGTCGTACTTTTCTCCACAGGCAAAAACGCCTTGCCTTTTTGGTAAATCTTTCTTCCAGAGGTGGCGCCTAGGGTTTCTGAAGCTTTTGCATTGATTTCGAGATGGGAGATTGCATTATTTCATTGGGCCGTACCATCACAGGCTTCTTTTTAGGCGACTGCAAGGTCATCCAGGTTCCTCAATAAATAGCTTGCCTTTTTACTTGCATGTTTGATTCTCACAATTGTAAATGTTCTGAAAGATCAATAAATTATCTATCTTCAAATTCTAAGTTGTATTCTTTCGTATCTAGTCTTCTGGTATTTATTCCATATTTTCTAAGCATTTATTATCAAAATCGCACCATTTCATTTATATTGCAAAAAAAACAAAAAAACTACAAACAAAAAAAACTTGCATTTCGGACAGTAGTTGGGGTTGAGAGACACTAGGTCTCTTACAGTGGTAACAGAGCACAGTTTTCCTGCCATCCTGTGCTTTTTCAGATAAACTTGTGCTTTTTCGATACTTTTCTCATGAGTAGAGACATTATTTTCTACAGCAAGGGGAGAGGAACAGACATAGTAGAGGATTGGACAGGTGCACCTATTCCAGAAGGTGAGATAGTCTCAGGGGTTCTCGGTATACACAGATCCAGTTCTAGCAGCAGTGAGAACAATGTCACTACACTGATGGTAGATCGAGAGATTGTGACAGAGACTTATAGGGATCCAGGGAAAGAACATGTCGAAGGTGAGATTTCTGAGAATGAGTTCAGACGGAGGCATGATAACATGATGGACATGATGTCTCAGTTGATGGGCACGATGAGGCAATATGTTCTGCCTCAACAGCATTACATTCAGATAGGACAGTCTAGCAGGACTGCAGGCATAGACCAGCCACAGGTGTCAGTATAGCAGCAATCGTCACCTATCATTCATGAGTGTAGGCCTCGAAAACCTACCTTTATTACTAGGGAGGCACCTCCGACTCTGGAGGCAGAGTAGCAGGGTCACCAGCTAGAGTTTCAGCCACAGCATGGTACATCAGTGGCCTACAGGACCAGATTCTTTTGAGAGTACTCGACATTGGCTCCTAAGATCAGGCAGTCGTTGTCTTTTCATGAGCTCATGGATGTGCATAGACCCAGGGGTGGAGGTAGATTTGAGCACAGAGCTCCTCAGTACCAACCACCACCACAGATGAATCGGGATCTTTAGCATGCAGTGAGCAAGATTATCGTGCCTTATTTTGATGGCTCAGATACAAGTTAAGCGAGGTCTTGGGTACAAAAGTTAGACAATTACATATCACTGAGACCCATGCAGGAGAACGAAACCATTAAGTTTGCTACGCTACATCTTGATGGATTGGCGCATGACTCGTGGCATCACGGCATGTATACACTGGGTCATCACATGGTTACCACCTATCAGGAGTTCACGAACAGGCTCATAGAGTGTTTCGACAGGAAGGATCGAGAACTTTACTTCAGAGAGCTATCTCAGCTCAGGTAGACAGGCAATCTGGATACCTACATCAGTGAATTCCAAAAGATATCAGTTATGGTGACAGGCATTTCAGAGAGAAGACTTGTCATCTTGTTTATTGAGGGGTTACATGAGCCTATGAGAGGTTGGGTCAAAGCATTTGATCCCCCTACTCTTCAGGAGGCTATGCGGAAGGCAAGGAGTATGGAGCTTGCAGCTCCGAAAAAACAATTTCAGCCCAAAACAAACACCTTGCTTGTTGAGAAGAGTCATACACCAGTTGCAGAACATAAAAAGAAAACAGCAGCAAGAATTGATGATGCAAATCGTGATGAATTGAGAAGGAAACAACTTTGTTATTGGTGCAAGGAACCCTACAACAAAGAGTATGATTGTGCTTTGAGGCCAAAGGGCAAAGCCAATCGCGCCATGTGGGTTTATTATGAGGATGTTGAGTCTGAAGTTTCAGACCAGCAGGTTGTTTCAGAGCATACTGAGGTTGGAAATGCCTCTATGGAGTTTGGGCCCAATGCCAATCTATCCCCGTTGGTATTATCCGCTAGTGCACGAGATGATTCATTTAGGTTCAGGGGATTAGTGGATGGACATCAATGTATTGCTATGCTTGACACTGGAGCCACACACAATTTTATTGATGAGAGCTTTGTTAGCAGATGCAGACTTCGGGCTTCCACTCGACGATATTGTAATCTTACCCTCATGCTAAATGATTATGAGTTATAGGCAAATTTTTTTGGGGTCAACATGGGTGGGATGGATTTAGTGTTGGGTATGAGATGGCTTCAGGACATTGGTGTGTTTACCCTCAACTTGCCTAAAATGGAGATGACATTCGAGTTACAAGGCAGGAGATATGTGTTGAGGGGGATTATAGATGGGAGCCTATGCATTATCTCTCTCGTTAGTGGGAAGAGTGAGAGGGTAGAGGAGGAGTCGTGCAGATTGGGTAGGGGTTTGCTCAGTATCCCTGGGGTTCAGAGGTAGCCGATTGGGATCAGCCTAGTGGTTTGGTTCAGTTTGTGACCAATCCATTGTTTGAGGCGGATGTTATATCTTCATACGACAATCCGCTCTTTGAGTTTGATGTCGATCACTCTCTTGACCCTGGTCTTGAGAAGAGTGTTGATAGCGTTTGGGATCCTACTTGTGCACTGGGATTTCAGACTCAGCTCACGGAGGAGTTTCACAGTGTGTACATGGTGCAGAGTGCATATGGTTTCATGTTTGACCAGCATGTACACAATTTGTTTCAGGTGCACAGTTTTGGTATGCACGTGTTAGATATGTTGGATGATAGTATATCTCGTGCAGTTTTGGGGGGCAAGTGTTGCTTGTAGTTTGACTTGCTTCCTCTTGACTTTCTTGCTCCTATGACAGACAGCGCTGAGGTTGATAGGGGATGGCATTCTATTCCAGCAGATCAGTTGTGGGAGTTACAGGAGACAGTGGTGGCTAGCAGGGACATTGTCTAGCACTATCCTTGGGATGCAAGTGGTGTGGTGCGTCCTTATTTGCGGAGATTGCTTGGGGAAAATCAATTTCAGGGAGGGTGGACTGTAATGTCCCCTTTTTAGCTGACATTGTTTATTAAGGAGTGAGCCTATTATTTTCACCCTCGTAGGCTAACAGTTATGGATACAGGGTCTTTTATGGCAGTTACCCAGTGCTTACAAACAACACTTCACTTTCTGATTCAAGTTTGGGCCTTTGCAAATTCTCACAGAATGTTTTTTAGGCACTTACTATTTATAGTAAGTCAGGCCATCAGTGGTTACTATTTTTGGCAGGGCACCTAGTTCAGTTGGCTTTCTCAGTTTCGACCCAGTTTGGCAGTTTGTTGAGGAAACAGAGAATATTGGAGCATTTAATAATAATTAAATGATTATTATTTTGACTTTATATCATAAAGTCAATTATTGAAGTTATTAATTAATTAAATGGCTTATTATAAAGTATTTTATAACTTTATAATAAAGGATTGATATTATTATTTAATGAGTATTTATACTCATTAAAAAGGGACGCCATTTATTGAGTAATAAGCCTAAGTATTGAAAAGGGCGAATTTAATATTATTAAATGCATTTTAAGTTGCTATTTGGGGGTCGAGCCTCTTGAGAGGTTTATTTAATGCTTCAAAGACAAATGAAACTCATTTATTGATTGATTATTCAAATTTTGTCTTTTCTCTCTGAGAGCATTTGGAGTTGGAGAAACAAGGGTTTCTGCAACCAGGTTTTGGAGAATGTTAACTCTTCAGAATCAAACATACTGAAGCTGTGAAAGATCAGTTGAAGCTTGTCAATTAGAGTGGCTTCATTCAGAAGTCATACAAAGCATATTTGTGAGTTACAAACAGGTGTTTGTAGAATCGATTTCTTCCAGAAAGAGATTCTACTTCAGTGGCGATTTATAGTGTTCATCTAGCACTTTTCCCAAGGCCATACGGATTTGTACTTGCTGGTTTCAAGCCATACTTTTGCAGCAGCAAGTCGTACTTTTCTCCACAGGCAAAAACGCATTGCCTTCTTGGTGAATCTTTCATCCAGAGGTGGCGCCTAGGGTTTCTAAAGCTTTTGCATTGATTTTGAGGTGGGAGATTGCATTATTTCATTGGGTCACACCATCATAGGCTTCTTTTCAACCGACTGCAAGCTCATCCAGGTTCCTCAATAAATAGCTTTCCTTTTTACTTGCATGTTTGATTCTCACAGTTGTAAATGTTTTGAAAGATCAATAAATTATCTATCTTCAGATTCTAAGCTGTATTCTTTCGTATCTAGTCTTCTAGTATTTATTCCATATATTCCAAGCATTTACTATCAAAATAGCACCATTTCATTTATACTCCAAAAACAACAAAAAAACTACAAACATATCCAAAACAAACAAACAAACAAAAGCTTGCATTCCTGACAGTAGTTGGGGTTGAGAGACACCAGGTCTCTTACAAAGACTGGAAGAAGAAGCTAAGAGGTATGCATTCCTCGAAGAAAAGCTTTGAAAATATTTCAGCAACATAACATTAACATAATTTCCAAAACATAAGAATGAATGAGCA
>VDFB02044998.1:0-50525 GCA_007258455.2 Sequoia sempervirens
AGGTGCACACATTCCATCCTATAGCTTTTTGTTTTGTTTTACATACTTTTCTAATTCATTTAGTGAAAGATTGCATCATATTAAGTTTAGGTATTACATCTTGTATTTCATTTGTCTTTCCAAGTCCTAACTTGGTGGTGAGCCCCTCATTAGTTTGAAGTCAACCTCTAGGACAACCCTATTGCAATATCTCTTTCTCCTTTGCATTGAGATCTCTAGGGTTATCCTTGAATGAAATTGGAAAGTGGGTGTACTCTATGTTCTAAACCATACGAAAACATCATAAACCATTTTATTTCATTTCAATTATAAGCGCTATACAAATCTTCAAATTTTAAATATTTTTATCATGAGTCTTACCACATTTACATTATTTTGATTAGGGGTAAAAAATGGGTTTTGAAGGGGCCAAGAACCCTTTACAAAGGAAGACAACTGAAACTCTAGATAACAACAGTAAGCACGAATCAGGCCAATAACAGAAAGCTACTAAAAAAGATAACTCACAAACCACCACCTGCCCAACAACAGCCACTACTAGATAATCAAGACATTACAGGCTACAAAATACATACAAGCATGGGCCCAAAGCCCAAATACAACCTGGTTTTATCTGGGACCAGAAACCCCACCCAAGTTTTGACTATAAAAAGCCACTTGACACAATCAGGCAACATACCAACATAGTAGTAGCCAACCATCTGCTCAGAAACAGCAGACCATAATCCATCAAAAGAAAAGTAAATTTAATGGTAAAGACCACCATTAAACCCAACCACCTAATCAAAAACACGAGCACCAACACACAAGAGGGGATACACCCCTTGAAGCTCCCAAGCACACCACAGACCAACTCCAAATCCACCTCAAGAGGACTGAGCTCCCCTCTATAGGAGAGGATACTGTGAAAACCCAAAAAACCAAGAGCACACCTCTTCAGCAACCTCAGCCGCCACCTCGATAGGAGAAACTTACAGCTCAATAAGAACACCACCAGTGGAAACCAAAAAAGAGGACAACCATCCATATCCAACACACCCATCTCCAACTCAATAGGAAATGACTCCTGACCATCAAGAGTTGTCTTCACCTCAACAAAAGACATAGTGCACAGGAAATGGAAGAGAGTCAAAGCTCCAAAAGAATGGAGAGCCACACCATCCTTTGGTTAATCATGTAGGAGCTCCAAAAGAGAGCTAACACCCAAACTAGAATTAATATCCAAGGGAGCAAGAGGGAAAAGCATTCCACTCCACTAGCTTAAAACACTGCCCAACATCCAATTCAGACCCAAAAATAGGGAACTCCTCCAAGAGAGAGCCAAGAGCCAAACGAAAAAGAAAACCCCCTTCGAGAAAGATATCCATGACAACCACAAATGGTACCCAAAGGCTCCAAGAGAGAGCCCACAAAACACTAGAACATCACAAGAAGCTAAGGAAACCCAACTTCTAGCAAGCACCACTGAAGCTTCATCTTCAAAAACTCCTCCCACATTAGCAGAGAAGCCAAACATAAAATACCCAAGAGCTTTGAAATAGAGCCCATGAAACCAACTCAACGAGCCATGCACCATAAGCAAGTGCCACACCACCAACAGCCAAGGCACATCTAGAGAATCCAAGCCAACCAACCATAGGAAAGAGTCCCTGCACCTCCCAGATAAGCACCACACCCAGTCCACAAAAGCCTTGGGAGGCTTGAACACCAAACCCTAGCACAAGCCATAAGTGCCATACCAAATCCCCATAACAGGGAAGTCAAGGGGACAAAGAAAATCATAGGTCGAGCCCCTCCAAACTACATATCCTATAGCCCCAAACCACACAAGGCAGCTCACATAGGCACAAAGAGAAGCGCACCCTCCAGCTAAAGAAATCTAGGAAACAACAAGGGACACAACATCCAAATTCCAAGGAGTCAACCTAGCCAACCTCTAACCAAGCAAATCCTGAACCCAAAAGAGACGGCCAGAAAGGTCTCCACCACAAACAACTCAGGGGCAAGAGAGAGCCACCGACTGCCAAAAAGAACCACCTGATCAACAAGCTTGCAAGGATAGGAAAACAAGTCTGCTACCAAAATAAATGCCTCCAAGAAAGACCCTCGAGCAAGCAACAAGAATCCATCCTCCACTTCTCCCTCAGTCGTGCCAAGGAAAAACCAAGGAAGAAAACGAGCTCCATCTAGATCCCCCTCTTCATCGCTTCCTTCATCTGCATCACCTGTAGATTTGAAAACTCCTGCTCCCGCCTTTGTCACTCCTTCTCCCACTCTCATGTTGTAAGTGTTACATTTACATTGTTGATAAAAATAGAGATTGAAAATTTATGCATTTTTTAATATCATAAAGCTAGTGGATCAACAAACCCCACATGTTTGACATCTAATATTATCACAACCCTTTATGATCATTTTTGTATTTGATATTTTCATAATAATAAATTATTTTGGTCATATAATGGGAAAATTTTTAAACCTTACAATTTTCCCCTTAATTTTAGGCTTGATTTAACTAGATTATCCTTTAAGCAATAATTTGCATACAAGTGTGTTTTTGTATATATACTAGTAATTCTATATTTCTAATACTAGTAATTTTATGTGTGTGACTAATTATTTAGTCATTTTTATTTGTGTGACTAATTATTTAGTTGTGTTTTTAACCTGGTGATCAAATTAGTCATTTATAGCTGTGTTGCAAAAAATTAGTAGAATTTAGTCATTTTTAGTTGTCGTGACTAAAATTTTTCATCATGTAGTCATTTATTTTCCAAATTTTACTAGTGTTCCACCTACCATCAATTCCTTAAGCTTCCACACAATAGTGTGGAAGTTGTTATTCCTAGTGACCTCCATCCCTCCCAATATTATAAAATATTAGAATAGAAATATGATAACTTTAAACACTTGAAATTGACCACTTGTGTTTGGTCAATTTTATCCCCTATTTCGTCTAATTCCCCAATGTCTATGTTCATTAAATGATATCCTATTATTTAATTAATATTACCTATTTCTCTCCTAATTCTTCCTAAGCCCTAAAGTAATTAATTAATGTAATTACTTACCATATATTTACCTTTACCCTTTATTCCATTAAATTAAATAAATAAATCTATTTATTTAATTTACCCTCTTATATCTTCACACATTAATTAAATAAATTATTTAATTACCATATTTTCTCTCTCCAAATGTTGCTTCCTCCATCACCCCCACTTCTCTCTAATGCTAATCATGATCCTAATCTACCCCCTTAATCACTTGTGAATTCCTAATCCATGATTAGGAAAGGGATTAACCCTTTTCCATTTATCACCTACCCACTTTGTACCCAAGCCTTAAAGGCTTCCCCCTTTTGGGAAGGAACCCCACATGGGTCCTTTTCCCAAAATTAACTCCAAAGGAATTTAAAATTCATGTATTCCTTTCTCCCTATCAAGCCCTCTCCTTGTGCCACTTGGCACAATTTTGTGGTATAAGATATCACAATCATCCTTCACCCTTGATCTCCATCAATAAATCTCAACCCTTCATCCCTTTTCACTCCCATCATATATATCAAACACATAGCTATTTTTAAAACATCTCTCGTAGCTTTCAAATGAGCATGGTTATGCTACCAAAATTGCGAGAGAGTACACATCAAATTGAACATCAAAGGAAAATCTACACAAGGAGTCTAACATACTTTAATTTCATTGAATTGTACCCTTGATTGAATTTCTATGCCTAATCTTGAGTTTTTTGTTTGATCATTGCATTGTTTAATTTTATTGCAATTTCATTCACTTTGACACATTTTCATGCACACATTTTTGGCATGCCCAGTGGGACCCATATCACAGGTCTATAAATTAAAGTTTTCCTTTTTTGTAGATTTACATTTCGTAGGCATAGAGAGGTGAATGTATTGTTGTTTAGGTGAATTAATTCTCTAGAAAGACTAATGCAATCATAGAAAGGTGAATTCGTAGCTCAGACTCCCTAGTCAAAGAAAGGCAAATGCACTACTATTTTGGAAAATGTGATCTCTAGATGGGTGAATGCAATTATATAGAGGTGAATGCATGAGGCAGTATACTAACCTTCGTGTGTTAGGAAAATGCATGAGGCAGTATACTAACCTTCGTGTGTTAGGAGAATGCATGAGGTAGTATACTAACCTTCATGTGTTAGGAAAATGCATGAGGCAATATACTAACCTATAGATGAGCAAATACACCTGATGTTAGGAAAATGCATTGAAGACCCATGTCTAATCATAGAAAGGTGAATCCAATCTAAGAAAGGGAAAATGTGATATACTCTTAGGTGAACCCATAAGGTATAACATTGTTTAAAATTTCATTTTCTTTGAGTGAGATTCATATGTGTTGTAATACTAATCTGATAACTGTTGAAAAATAAGGTGAAGGAAAGCTACAATATAAACTTATGCAAGTGAATTAAATCTAAAAATCATATTACCAAACCATAAATAAATATGTGATTGCAACAAACATCACAATATAAAAATTAGCAAACAAAATGTGACACTAGATTTACATGGAGAAACCCTTTCGGGAAAAAACTCCACCCTAGAAAAGAGGACAAGTATATTATTAATCTTCCAATGAGTGTACACAATAATACACTTCACTATCAATCTCTAATCAACCCGACAATACCCTATTACTTGCAAGAACTCAATATGAAATTACCATCCCATGGCTCCAATTTATAGAAATTGTGGGAGGTAAAACCATGAATGGTAAACCAAAACAAGAGGCACAGAACCACCTGCAAAACATATGCCCCTCTTCATGGAAATCCAAAAGACATAATAAAATATTAATTGGATATTCAAGACTCTCACATGGGCACCTAACCCATAGCCTATCCAAATCCTTCCTTTCTGCATGCTTGGGTGACCTTTCCACTTCTTGATGGAACACCAACGAGCACCTTTTCTTCTCCAATCTTGGATTCCCACTCCAAAACCTTTCATATTCCATTTTGGATGCCTAGGCAAGATGCCTTATCTGTATTCGATGTGTAACCTCCACTGAAAATAAATCCTCTCTTTAAAATATAATTACAACAATGCGAAAATTTAATATTTTTTCTCTCATGTCCCCTAGAACACATTCCAAGGAACGTGGACACATACAAATGACATAGAATTACAAGGTTATTGTCACCTTATCCTAACATTCTCCCACTTGATATTATACATTATAATTACATACAAGAGATACAAAACATAAAATTAAGTACAATGATCAATGCCCATGGCCTACTTGCACCAAGAGAACTTAACTGTGGTCACTGGCTTCGTAAGAGAATCTACAACATTATCCAAGGTGTCAACATTTTCTATCAAGACCTTACCAAAATGCAATTCAAGGGTTCAAATTTATTGTTGATTAATGGCCAAGATCCATTCTCTTGGGCGGTTTACATTAGGGCGGTTAAGTAGGTCAACTCGTGCTACATTCAATGCATTTTCAAAATAATATATATTTTACCTGGACCAAGACATCTAACTGGGTTGTGGGATTCCTTTATCAATAAAATAATATTGGCATATAACTCAAGGTTGATCCTCCCCAAAATTATCTTGCAGGTCATTTTCTCCTTTTTATACTCTTGAAATCTAGATAAAATTGCATTTGATTACTCCTGTGCAAGCGTTGGGATGATTATGACCCTATGTAACATGGCCGCCACCTCAACTTCAAAACCCTTGATTACTTTCAACCAATCAACTTGTGACTCATCAAATCTATGCATAATACTTAAAACATGGTTGCATCCTCCAAGTGATTTTCTATTATTGTTGCATCAAATGTATGAAAGAAATTACTCTTCCACCATTGCCTTAGGATATCAATATTTACATATTCCTTTACAACCATTTTTCTTATCATTGCTTCCAAAAATGCAATGCAACCGATATAAATCTCATTCAAAACTTTCTTAATTCTCTCATGGTTTTTCAAGGCCTTATTCATCATCTCTCTTTTAAACTTGAATGACTAGATCCATGACTCAGGCTCATGTGGCTCATGTGCTTTGTCCTAAAAATATATCTTCTCCTTAACCAAAATTTGTTGTGGCACATCAGTTAGCACTATCAATCATACCACAATCTTGTCATCAAAAGCTTTACAAATAGAAGCAATTTGATGTATCTTCTAAGAAAAAGCTTTACATATATTATATAATTGCACAAACCCCTTTAAAATTGGAATCCCCTTATCAAAAACCCTTGAAATCCACTTGTGGGTGAATTGAGCAGCAGGTTTCATCTACCCAATTCATCAATTACCTCTTTTGATAACACTCTTAGAGGGGAAAAAGGACCTACATTTGTTTGCACTGGACTAACCAAATGTTTAATGTAACTTTGAAGTTCTTCCACCTATGCCTTTAGTTTCTCTTTAGCCTTCACTTCCTTTTCCTACTTTGTACAATTGTCTCTACTGACTCCCTTATTTCATGGACCTCTTGCTCCTTAGAAGTTGGTCCCAAATTTATTAAAATGATATAATCCTCTGGAGCAATGTCTCCTTTAGCCTTGTCAATTGTTTAGGTGGCAATGTGCGCAACCCTATTATTTGACTCATCTTGAACAATTTTAGAATATACTTTGGCCATTTTCTTTTCCTTGGGCTTATTTATTCTAGCCAGGAACTCATCTAGACTTTGAGTAGCCATCTCTATAATTGGCTTCACGTGTAGTTGTTCTTTTAGCCAGTTAGGAGAAATTGTTTGTTCAATGTTAGGATTTACCTCCTTCCCTTGACTCCTATGTGGGTCCTGAGTCTCTAATTCCTTATCCTTTTCTACTCTACTCTACTCTTGTTGGTCCTTTGGTGGTTCTTGCTGTTATTTTTGCTTCTCTATATTTTTAGTATCAATGTCTTTTTTTTGTACTTGATGATTAGCAAGAATCTCCTCAAAAAATTATTTTTGTTGATCAATATTTACCTCAACCAGAGGAGGAAAAGTATCCATGGGTTGATTATCAATCGACTACTCCATCACAAAATCCTCTTGATACATTTCTTCTTGCATAGTATGTTCTTCTAGAGTTGTTTCAATTGTTTCAATGAGAGTAGATGACTCTTTTTGCAACATCCTCCAACTCTTTTACAATTTTATCAATATTCTCCAAATTAGGGAATTGAATTCCATTCCTTGGAGAATATTTCCTTTGATATTGGTGCAAGAGCACCTAGGAAACACCAGGCAATGGAGCAGTCTAGATTGAATTTTGTTTGGTTATGTTATTTTGAAGGTCATGTTGACCATCTAGTTAGCATTTGAGGTTTATGAATAAATCTTGATCTATTGTGATCAGTAGAATAAGAAGTGAAGAGGATGGATAAGTTTAGGAACAAAACTTGCTTAGGTTGCTAACATTTGGCAAATGTTGAAAAACACAGTGCATTTTACAACTTTGCCATTTGATGTCTTACATGACCGACCTAAGGATTCTAACTATTTTGAAAATCTATTTAAGACATGCCTCTATCTGAATGTAAGGTTGGAAGCATCGGCATTGTAGTGTGACTTGGTGAAATTAAAGAAAAGACAGTTTTTGTGGGTCATTTTTCTGATTTTTGCTTCAAGAAGAGCTCTAATGGGTTGAATTTATTACTGTTTTGTATGAAGGATGTGGTGTTGTTAGTCTTCTAGTCTTGTGTGCCATTATTTAGTTATTTTTTTCATTTCTAATCACTGTTTGTAAATAGTTTTGTGTGCACCCTGTTGCTGGTCTGAACCAGACAGGTTGAAAAGAATGGAGTGCTAGACCACTTTCCCATCATACAAATTGTACGGCCCTTTGGGAACAGTGCCTAGACTCCATGTTTGTACATATGGTAGGTTGTAGGGTTTGGGAAAGGTCAGGAGCTGTCAGAAAGATCTTGCCCTAGGCGAGCCAGAATGGTGCCCAACTAGGAAGGCAAGAGGTGCAAAGCACAGAAAAGTTGCAGGGGCCAAGTTCTTTGGGAAAATTTCTTTTGGAGGTGGTAGGTAAGTGTCTTACCTAGTTGTGGTATGAAGGAGAAGGCTCCATCAGTTCAATTGATGAGAGAACAAGTTAACAGAATGAAAGCAGCCAGACAGTGGCTTAAAAACCCTAGAAAATGCCCATTTTTAGGTTCAAGCATGGTACGGCCAGTTAAGGCTTGAAACCTCAAGAATCCTTGAAAGGTGTTCATTTGATCTAAGAATCCCAAAGAAAGAGTGAGTTTATTTTGGAAGTTCTTTTAACAAAGACCAGTTTTCTCGGTGATGGAGGCCTAATTGGGGCTCAAGGGCTAGTAGCCTTTTTAACCCTAGTTGAGGGTTTGGTGAGAGCGATGGAAAGGAGGAGTTTTGGTGAACCTTCAAGAACCCTAAAAGGTTGGTTTGAAGCCACTGAAGAAATTTCTACACCCCTGCAAGATCAAATTGTGTGTTGAGGATAGGTTAGCCTTTAGGGTAGATTAAGGGCTAAAGAAGTGTTGAAGCATTGCCCCAAGGTTGGTTTGGTTGGCACGAGATGACTTGATGGTTGGGTTGGAAAGGTGAATCAGGGGAGTCTACACAAGCAGTAGGTCCTATAGGTTAAGGTGGTGGAGTGTGACACCATAGGGTCTTCCCAAGCAAGATCCAAAGCATGGAACAGTGAGTGTTTCCATCCAACCCACCCTATCAGATTGGTATCAGAGCAAGTTAAATATTTGGGAGGAGTCTTGTATGTCAGACCTTGAATCTAGTGGGTTTACCATCATGGTGACAAATGCTGAATTGGCCAAGATGGTTGAAGGGCAGGAGGAAGAAAATAGGCTATTAAAGGAGAGGATAGACCAACTTGAGCAAGCATTGAATGATGCACAGTTTGAAGGAAGGATGCCAAAGAAAGAAGAGGTTGCAGAGGAAGATAAGGTCCCTGAACCTGACCCTATTTTGAAAGAAGAACCTTTCTTGAAGGCATCGAAGGCTTTGAGTGGAAAGGCACTTGAAGGCATACCACTGTTTAGTGGAAAAATGGAAGCCGATCTATTCATGGATTGGATAGAGGGTATGGAAAACCATTTTGAATGTGATGGGGTCACTGAGGCATAGAAGGTAAAGGTGGCCAAATCAAGACTAAGAGGTTCTGCCTTGACATGGTGGAAGTTCATTCAGACAGAGAGGGAAAAGGAAGGCAAGCAGCCTATTTCAACTTGGAAGGGAATGGTTGCCAAAGTGAGAGAAGCATACATGCCAGATGATTATGAGACCAAGATGTGAACACTTATACTGAGGAGTTCCAAAAACTTTGTATGAGGTCTAATGTGACAGAGGATGAGAGTCTCAAGGTGGCTAGATACCTTAACGGTTTGAAGTGGAACATTCAAGAGGAGATGAATCTTCTAAGTCCCAAGACAGTGCACCAATGCTATCAATTGGCTATAAAGATTGAGGAAAGAAGCAAGAGGAAACAAGAACAGGCTTCTAAGAGCAGAGGCAAAGGCAGAGATCAAAGAGGACATAGAGGTGGATACCAAGGTAAAGGAACTGAGCAAAGAAACCAAGGAGAGTCTAAACTCACAGAGCATGGAGGTGAAACATCTTCTAGAGGAGGATATAATAGAGGTAGAGGTCCTCAAGGAGGTTCAAATAGAGGAAGAGGAGCAGGCAGAAGTAGTTCTTACTTTGCCACTATGAAATGTTATAACTATGGTCAAGTAGGTCATCCTGCCTATAGGTGCCCAGAGAAAGAATCTTCATCAAATGCTGAGAAGAGAGTGGCATATGCTCAAGAGGACAACATGAGTGTCAAATCACCAGAGGTTAGCCATATTGAATCAGAAGTGGGGGAGAATCTGATGTTCAGTAGAGTTTTGATCAGACAACCGGTCAAGGAAGAGCCAAAACAGAGAAGAGCCTTATTTAGGGTAAGATGTAAAATACTTGGAAAGGTGTGTAAGGTTATAGTGGACTCAGGGTCTACTAACAACATAATCTCCGAGGAGGCAGTGATGAAATTGAAGTTGGAAAAGGTACCCCACTCCAATCCCTACAAGGTGACATGGTTGAACAAAGGACGGAGTGTTCTTGTCAATGAGCAGACAACGGTGGAGTTCTCCATTGGAGGGTATAAAGACAAATTGCTTTGTGATGTATTACCCATGGATGCATGCTATCTTCTATTGGGAAGACCATGGTAGTATGACAAAAGTGTCATGTATGATGGAAAAGAGAACACCATTTCTTTCAAGAAGGATGGGAAGACATTTAAGTTGTAGTCACTGTCAGATGAGGAAGAAGGACAGTCAAAGACACCTAGTGTCTTGTTGAGCAGTGGTAAAGAGTTCCTTAATAACCTACATCAAGGGAGTGAAGGATATGTGGTTATGTTGCAACCTAAAGAAGAAAACAAGACTGAGAAAATAGTCATACTGGAAGCAGTCCAAAAGTTGCTTGAGAAGTATAAGGACATAGTGAGTGATGGAACACCAACAACCTTACCTCCACAAAGAGCCATTAGTCATCAAATTGACTTCATACCAGGAGCCTCTTTACCAAACAAAGCAGCTTATAAGCTTACACCAGATCAAAACCTAGAAGTAGCTAGGCAAGTGCAGGAGTTGTTAGATCAAGGATTGATTAGGAAGAGCATCAACCCATGTGTAGTACCAGTGGTCTTAGCAACCAAGAAAGGAAGCAAGTGGAGATTATGCACTGATTCTAGGGAAATAAATAGAATCACAATCAGGTATAGGTTCCCTATTCCTAGAATTGAGGACTTGATGGATTGTCTTGGAGGAGCTTAGTACTTTACCAAGTTGGATCTCAAGAGCGGATACCATCAGATCAGAATCAAGGATGGAGATGAGTGGAAAACAGCCTTTAAGACAAATGATGGGTTGTATGAGTGGAGAGTTATGCCATTTGGCCTCTCTAATGCCCCTAGTACATTCATAAGACTCATGAATGAAGTGCTTAAAGACTTTATAGGGATATTTGTGGTAGTGTATCTTGATGATATACTCATTTTTAGTAAGACAACAGAAGAACACCTAAAGCATGTGGAGATGGTTCTTAGAAGATTACAAGAAGAGAAGTTAGCCATCAATCTGGAGAAATGTGAGTTCTTCAAATAGGAGCTTGTGTATTTGGGGTTTGTAGTATCCCAAGGAACATTGAAAATGGACCCAAGCAAGGTGGAAGCTATACTAAACTGGCCTACACCAACCACAGGGACAGAGGTAAGAAGTTTTCATGGATTGGCTCAGTTTTATAGGAAGTTTATAAGAAACTTTAGTGGCATATGTGCACCAGTCCTAGATACAATCAAGGGTGGCTTAAAGACTAAGTTTAAGTGGACTCAAGAAGCTGAGAAAGGTTTTGAGAAACTGAAACAAGAGGTGGCAACTCAACCTATTCTCTTATTGCCTAGTTTTGACAAGTTGTTTACTATGGAATGTGATGCTAGTGGAGTTGCAGTAGGAGCAGTACTCAGCCAAGAAGGCAAGCCTATGGCTTTCTTTAGTGAAAAGCTCAATGAAGCTAAGACTAAGTACTCTACCTATGATCTAGAACTGTATGCTTTAGTGCAGTCACTTAGGAAGTGGAGGCATTATCTCCTACCCAAAGAGTTTGTGGTGTTTACTGACAATCAAGCACTTAGCTACATCAACACTCAAGAGAAATTGAGCAATAGACATTTGAAGTGGATGGAGTATCTTCAAGCCTTCACATTTACCATCAAGCACAAAAAGGGACAAATGAACAAGGTGGCAGATGCACTAAGTAGGAGGTTGCTGATAGTGCAAGAGGTACAGATCAAGAACATTAGAATAGAGAGTTTCAAGGATCTCTATGGTGAAGATGAAGACTTCTCAGAGGCCTACAAGGTATGTTCTGACTTTGAGAATCATTTTCATAGCCAATACTCAGAGTATACATTGCAAAGTGGATTGTTATTCAAGGGAAATCAGTTGTGTTTACCAAAAGGTTCTATGAGAGAAAATCTTATCCAAGAGAAGCACAATGGTAGTCTTAGTAGTCATTTTGGCATCAACAAGACAATGGAACTAGTGCAAAGGTTTTACTATTGGCCCAAGTTGCCAAGGGATGTCAGGAGGTATGTGGAATAGTGTGTAGTTTGTATGAAATCCAAAGGGGGAGCTAGTAATGAAGGTTTGTATCAACCTCTACCCATTCCAAATAGACCATGGGAGTGTGTTAGCATGGATTTTGTTGTAGGACTCCCTAAGACAAAAATAGGGTTTGATAGTGTCTATGTGGTGGTAGATAGATTCAACAAGATGAGTCACTTTATCCCTTGCAAGACCACACATGATGCTAGCTACATTGCTCACCTTTTCTTCAAGGAAGTTGTAAGGATCCATGGATTGCTTTTGAGCATTGTATCAAACAGAGATGTGAAGTTTATGAGTCACTTTTGAAAAACTCTATGGAGCAGATTAGGTACCAATTTATCCTTTGGATCAGCTTACCATCCTCAGACTGATGGACAAACTAAGGTGGTTAATAGAGTGTTAGGTAACCTTCTAAGATGCCTAACTAAGGAGTATGGACAGACATGGGACATGGTTATCTCACAGGCTGAGTATGCATACAATGACAGTGTGAATAGAACTACAGGGAAGAGTCCTTTTGAAATAGTGTATGGGATGCACGCAAGAGGTGTGTGTGAGCTTAGAGATCTTGGAGCTATGGAGCATAGGAGTGGACATGCAAAGGACTTCACTCAGACCATGAAGGAGATTCAGGAGCAGGTAAAGAAGACAATCACCGAGGCTACACAAAATTTGAAGGATAAGGTAGATTTGTCAAGAAAAGATTTGCAATTTGCAGTAGGAGATTATGTCATGGTTCACCTCAACAAATCCAGGTTGCAGAAGGGTAAATCAACCAAATTGCAGATGAAAAGAGTAGGACCATGCAAGGTGTTAGCCAAGTATGGGAAAAATGCATACAAGGTGGAGTTACCTACAGATTTAGGAATTTCACCAGTATTCAATGTAGTTGATCTGATCAGATATAAGGGAACAGTCAGTAACTCAGATCAGGAAAGTAGGGAGATCTTCAAGGATGTAAGCAACATAGCCTTACCTACTCCAGACAAGCTACAAGCAGAGAAGGTCTTGGAGTCAAGAGTGAAGAAATCTACAAGGCATAAGGTGTATATGGAGCATCTTATCAAATGGAAGAACAAACATGAATCTAAGGCTACTTGGGTAGATGAAGTTGAGTTCAAGAAGCAGGGAATTGATGAATCACTGGTCTCTCCTCACATTCCTTAGTGTTTGTGCAGAGAGGGGGAGAATGGTGTAGGAGCACCTAGGAAACACCAGGCAATGGAGCAGTCTAGATTGAATTTTGTTTGGTTATGTTATTTTGAAGGTCATGTTGACCATCTAGTTAGCATTTGAGGTTTATGAATAAGTCTTGATCTGTTGTGATCAGTAGAATAAGAAGTGAAGAGGATGGATAAGTTTAGGAACAAAACTTGCTTAGGTTGCTAACATTTGGCAAACGTTGAAAAACACAGTGCGTTTTACAACTTTTCCATTTGATGTCTTACATGATCGACCTAAGGATTCTAACTGTTTTGAAAATCTACTTAAGACATGCCTCGACTTGAATGTAAGGTTGGAAGCATCGGCATTGTAGTGTGACTTGGTGAAATTGAAGAAAAGACAGTTTTTGTGGGTCATTTTTCTAATTTTTGCTTCAAGAAGAGCTCTAATGGGTTGAATTTATTACTGTTTTGTACGGAGGATGTGGTGTTGTTAGTCTTCTAGTCTTGTGTGCCATTATTTAGTTCTTTTGTTAATTTCTAATCATTGTTTGTAAATAGTTTTGTGTGCACCCCGTTGTTGGTCTGAACCAGACAGGTTGAAAAGAATGGAGTGCTAGACCACTTTCCCACCGTACAAATTGTACAGCCCTTTGGGAACAATGCCTAGACTCCATGTTTGTACATATGGTAGGTTGTAGGGTTTGGGAAAGGTCATGAGTTGTCAGAAAGATCTTGCCCTAGGCGAGCCAGAATGGTGCCCGGCTAGGAAGGCAAGAGGTGCAGAGCACAGAAAAGTTGCAGGGGCCAAGTTCTTTGGGAAAATTCCTTTTGGAGGTGGTAGGTAAGTGTCTTACCTAGTTGTGGTATGAAGGAGAAGGCTCCATCGGTTCAATTGATGAGAGAACAAGTTAACAAAATGAAAGCAGCTAGACAGTGGCTTAAAAACCCTAGAAAATGCCCATTTTTAGGTTCAAGCATGGTACGGCCAGTTAAGGCTTGAAACCTCAAGAATCCTTGAAAGGTGTTCATTTGATCTAAGAATCCCAAAGAAAGAGTTTCTTTTGGAAGTTCTTTGAACAAAGACCAGTTTTCTCAGTGATGGAGGCCTAATTGGGGCTCAAGGGCTAGTAGCTTTTTAACCCTAGTTGAGGGTTTGGTGAGAGCAATGGAAAGGAGGAGTTTTGGTGAACCTTCAGGAACCCTAGGAGGTTGGTTTGAAGCCACTGAAGACATTTCTACACCCCTGCAAGATCAAATTGTGTGTTGAGGATAGGTTAGCCTTTAGGGTAGATTAAGGGCTAAAGAAGTGTTGAAGCATTGCCCCAAGGTTGGTTTGGTTGGCAGGAGATGACTTGATGGTTGGGTTGACAAGGTGAACCAGGGGAGTCTACACAAGCAGTAGGTCCTATAGGTTACGGTGGTGGAGTGTGACACCATAGGGTCTTCCCAAGCAAGATCCAAAGCATGGAACAGTGAGTGTTTCCATCCAACCCACCCTATCAGATATACTATATGGGGTTTCTCCCATGAACTTTCCACATTGACTACTTCTTCTCTTGTCTCTCTTTCTATTTGTGCAATAGTAGTGGCAATTGGAATTGATGAGATGGCTTGTGTATCCTCACCTTAGGAAAAATAAAGAATGTCTTCTAGTTGTGTTGTAGCAGTGGAAGGGAGTGGTTGCTATTTTGGAGGAGGGATTGGAGGAGTTGTATCAACTGAAGAAGAAGCATCTTTCTTCCCTTTTTCCCTCACTGGCCTTTTCCTAGGAGGCTCCTCTGTAGATGAATTTGTTGTCCTCCTCTTCTTTTCTATAGGCTTTCTCTCTGGGGTGCCCATTTTCCTCTTCCCCTTAGCCTTCTTCACCTGTGTAGGATCTTCTTCTTCATAGTCTTCTTCAATATCATGAATCTTAATTCTCTCTTCTTCTTGTTCTTCTTTGAAGGATGAGGAGGATTTGGATTCTAGATCTCCCATTAAATCATAAGTCAATTTAACACCATCTACTTCCAAATCAGAAACCTTATAATTTTCCCATAGTTCAGTGTATCTCAACACCGAGCTCATCACTTCATCCAATTTTGCGACCTCCTCCTCTAACCAATCCACGAGTGGAAGAGGCTTATCCTTTACTTCAACATAATCATGATATTAGATGAGATCACCATCATCCTCCACTTGGTCGAGGATGGAGAATGACCTATAAAGTTTGATCATTTCTATAGACATTCTTGAATATCTCCTCTTTTGTACTTCAAAATCATCTCTGCAATTGGCCCAATAGTCCTCAATGTGAGGCTTGTGCCTGTAA
The DNA here is from genome assembly GCA_007258455.2 of Sequoia sempervirens. Classification (NCBI taxonomy): domain Eukaryota; kingdom Viridiplantae; phylum Streptophyta; class Pinopsida; order Cupressales; family Cupressaceae; genus Sequoia; species Sequoia sempervirens. Next base: position 15,609 of record VDFB02044998.1, read on the forward strand.
GACCTATTGGTCACCTTCTTGGCTATACAATAAGTATCAAAATTTCTTCTTGCAGTATGATTTTTCAAGTGGAAAAATTGCAATTCTACCTCTGAGTTGGTTGCACTAATAATAGAGGGACAAGCCTCTACACCATCAATTACAACTAGGAATTATTGTCCCATCCTTGTCTTTTGGATAGCTTTCAAAACTTTTTCAAAGGAAACCAATTGCCTTGAAACTTCCAACAACACCATTTTATCAAATGGATATCTAGGAAGCATGTATGGCATGCTTGGGCAACCATGTACTTTGATATATGAAAACTTTTGGAATTGGATGTACCATGATCCATACATTTTTGGATGTACCATGATCCATACATTTTTACTAAGTCCACTACTTATGCTGACAACCTAATATGTCGAGCCCCATGCAAAATTCTTACAATGTACATCAAGAAGGCATCATTCACCCTCTTATAGTGAGTATTGTTGGAAAGGTGCAATTGTGGATGGCAATCATATACCTTATGTTGTCCTGATCCATTTCCCACTGCCCCAAGATAGGTCAAGCCTTGATATTTGAAATTTTTGGCTAACATATAGACCACATAAGAAGTCATGGTGAAAACCCTGTCTTTTTCCAAATTCTTGAATTGTTTATCAATGGTGTCATTCAATATTCTAGCCCAATGGATGTTATTTTTATTGTCTATCTCTTTAATAACATAAAACATCTAGTCTTCAAACTATGTTTCCTTTTCCAAGCCCATTACTCTTCTTATTAGTGTCACCATATCTCCATATTCATCCTTGAAATCACTTTTGTACATTGTCTTAGACAATTTTGTGTAGTTTTGCCTTGGCTTCTTTGCCCATCTGGTATTTATTATCTCCAAGAATTTCTTTGTGCCATCTGTATATACCTTCTTAACACCTTCCAGAGTGAACATTGGCAGTTTTGAGTGTGAGGGGATCCCAAATGCTTCATCTAAGGCCTCTTCTATGAAATTGGTAATTATTCTCCCTTCTAGACCAATAATCCTTCTTTGGTTATACCTATAATGTTTGACACATTCTACAATCAAATTTGGACATTGAATTGATGGAGGAAAACCAACTACCTGTGCAATCCAATTTTTTATCATTTTTTAGTGTGAAGGGATCCCAATGCTTCATCTAAGGCCTCTTCTATGAAATTGGCAATTATTCTCCCTTCTAGACCAATAATCCTTCTTTGGTTATACCTATAATGTTTGACACATTCTACAATCAAATTTGGACATTTAATTGATGGAGGAAAACCAAATGCCTGTGCAATCCAATTTTTTATCATCGTCTTTGCTAATTCTATGGGGGTGGGCTCATACATCCTCTTCTTAAAATCTAGAAGATCCACATTGCCTAAGTTTGTGTCTCCCACCCTTGCCCAATGGGAAGCAATTTTAGTTTCAGGAAGGACTCCTTGAAATAAAACTTAATTTGTGTAGTCCTTGGTATCTTTTCCTTTTCACCCTTCCCTGCTTGTTCACTTGCCTCTATATGCATCTGTTATCAAAGAAAGCCCAAACTACTTCAAATGAGGAAAAGCGTGGAAAGAATGAACAAATATCCCTAAAGGATCTAAATATATTCAAATTATTTCAAAATTACAAGGAAATCCATTACATTCTTCCATAATTGATATTTTGAAGTCATGTGCAAGAAATATTATCATTAAAATCATCAAATTTGTCCTTTGAAAGCATTTCAGATATTTTTTAAGTTATAATGGATTTTAGGGATTTCCTACAGAGAAGAAATCATGAAATCTCTGAAGAAAGGCGGTTCTCACAGATTTCAAGAGACAATGAAATCTCCAAAGATGTGATTTTGTTACCTTTTAAACACTTCCTTTTCAAACTCACTTCGGGTTTTCAGACACGAGGAAGCGAATTTGGCGAAGACCACTTTAATCAACACTTAAGCGAATTTTCAAGAGTTCAAGGACTTCAGGACTTTTAGGAGATCGCTAAATCTCCAAAAAAATCCATGAAGCTCAAATTTTCATTTAAGGCAAGAAATGTCTAAAATTTTACTTGTTTTGCTTTCTTAATGATTTACCTTTCAGAATCTGTGGGGTCTCGCAGATTTTAAAGACCCACAGATTTTTGAAACGACAATCAAATTTCATGAAGCTGCTAGGCTTTATAATTTTGTGAGTCTTGACCATGATGACTCATTTGAATGTAAATGACTATGGTTTTGGAATATTTTGAGTTCAAACTTTCAAATTCATATAACCCTAAATTTTATTATAGATTAAAACGAATTTGATCAATCACTTTACTTTGAAACTGAATCATATGAACATGATATAACATGAAAAACCCTAATGCTTCAATGTTTAACCATGATTACCAAGATTTCAAGAATTCAAACTATTAAAAAAAACTTCAATAGAAATTTTAAAACCCTAAAATGACCTCTTGTAATGGGTAGTGCTAAATAAATGGACAGGGTAGTGCTAAATGTCTAAGAATGTATAAGGATGACCCCAACTTCTCACAATATCTTGTCATTTGTCATTATATACATATATTAAGACATTACCTCAAAATACACACAAACCTAAATGAAAATGATATAGATATTTAAATTTCACCACTACAAAATGATATCAATTAATGATGACAAATATGTACAATTTAAAAATAGGACCAATTAAGAATTACAAAACAGATTTTAAAATGTCATCTTTAAAAAAAAAAAAAAAAAAATAGGCCATCTACTATGAGAATGCTAAATCACCTTGTTTGGTCATGTCAAAGGAGTGAGATATTTAAAAGGTAACTTTATCCATAAGTAGAAAAATGAAATTAGAGTTGACTTTGAATATTGATGGACATTTCTTATAACTCTTATTTTGCAAGTACTATGTCAAACATGTCCTCACGTCATTTCATAGTGGTGACCCACAATACAATTACAATTGATGTTGAAGTATTTTGTGGTTAGAATTAAGAATGATACCTCATCCGTCTTTCTGCACCATTTATTTTGGCTTTGGCTTGTTTTGGTCTGGAATTTGTTTGCTCAAAGAATGACTATCATTGTGATTAATATGACTTCTTAACTACAAATAGAATTAATCATAATGTCTTAAATAAATTCTCGGGGATTGTAAGTAAGGAATCCCAGACCTCTAAGTTAATGAATATTTTGAAAAGCCTTTGGGATGGCAAGATATTTGATTTTGGAGTTAATATGCAGGTCATCAGTTATTTCAGCATTAGGAATTGGAATGAAAGAAAAATCCTCCACTGGAGCTTACCCATCGTCCTTGTGTCTGCCATCTTCACTTGATTTATTTAAATCATGTTCTTGGAGAATTTCTTTCTGTTCAGTTCGCTTTTGTTTTATGACGTGTTCTTCAAAAGCTGCAGAAAGTGAATTTACGTGTCTATTAACCAACTGAGATCCATAAAATGATTGAAAATCATCAGTCTTCAGTTGGGAAATCAATTTCCTCTTAGGATGAATCTTCTGAAATTGATTCCATTGACAACCTGTCATAGCTGCAACACTTTGACTTTGAATATAATAGGGTGTGGAGGTTTAAATAACCTCCCTGATTTCATTGGCAACCTGTCACAGCTGCAGAACTTGAACATAAAAGGGTGTAAAAATTTAAATAGCCTCCCTGATTCTATTGGCAACATGTCACAGCTGCAGCACTTAGAACATAGAAAACTGTAGAGGTTTAAATAACCTTCCTGATTCCATTCGCAACCTGTCACATCTGCAGCACTTAAAAATAGAAAGTTGTAGAGGTTTAAATAACCTCCCTGATTCCATTGTCAACCTGTCACAACTGCAGCACTTGAACATAATAGGAAGTTTTAAAGGTTTGAATAGCATCCTTGATTCTATTGCAGCTGCAGCACTTGAAAATAAAATATTGTCACGGTTTAAATAACCTCCTTGATTCCATTAGTAACATGTCACAACTGCAACACTTGAACATAGAAGGGTGTGAACGTTTAAATAACCTCCTTGATTCTATTGGCAACCTATCCCAGCTGCAACACTCGAACATGGTAGGGTGTATAGACTTAAATAACCTCCCTGATTCCATTGGCAACCTATCACAGCTGCAACACTTAAACATAGAAGGGTGTAAAAGTTTAAATAACCTCCCTGATTCCATTAGCAATCTGTCACAGCTACAACACTTGAACATAGAAGACCGTAGAGGTTTAATAACCTTCCTAATTCCATTGACAACTTGTCACATCTGCAACACTTTTGAAAACAGAAAGTTGTAAAGGTTTAAATAACCTCCCTGATTTCATTGTCAATCTGTCACAGCTGCAGCACTTGAACATAATAGGAAGTTTTAAAGGTTTAAATAACCTCCTTGATTCTATTGACAATCTATCACAGTTGTAGCACTTGAAAATAAAATATTGTCATGGTTAAAGTAGCCTCCTTGACTCCATTGGCAACCTATTACAGCTGTAACACTTGAACATAAAAGGGTGTGGACATTTAAATAACCTCCCTGATTCCATTTCCAACCTGTCACAGCTCCAGCACTTGAACATGGTAGGGTGTATAGATATAAATAACCTTCTTGATTCCATTGGCAACCTGTCACAGCAACCTGTCACAGCTGCAACACTTGAACATAGAAGGGTGTAAAAGTTTAAATAAACTCCCAGATTCTATTGGAAACATTTCACAACTGCAGCACTTGAACATAGAAGACTGTAGAAGTTTAAATATCCTTCCCGATTCCATTGTCAACCTGTCACAGCTGCATCACTTGAACATAATAGAAAGTTTTAAAGGATTAAATAACCTCCTCAATTCTATTGACAATCTATCACAGCTGGAATCAACCTGTCACAGCTGCATCACTTGAACATAATAGAAAGTTTTAAAGGATTAAATAACCTCCTCAATTCTATTCAAAATCTATCACAGCTGCAGCACTTGAAAATAAAATATTGCTATGGTTTAAATAACCTCCTTGATTCCATTGGCAATCTGTCACAGCTGCAACACTTGAACATAGAAGGGTGTGGACGTTTAAATAACCTCCCTGATTCCATTGGCAACCTGTCACAGCTACTTGAACATGGTAGGGTGTATGGGTTTAATTTTTAAATAACCTCCCTCATTCAATTGGCAACCTGTCATAGCAGCACTTGAACATAGAAGGGTGTAAAAGTTTAAATAACCTCCCCGATTCTATTGGCAACCTGTCACAGCTCCAACACTTGAACATAAAAGACTGTAGAGGTTTAAATAACCTTCCTGATTCCATTGCCAACCTGTCACATCTGTGGCACTTGAAAATAGAATGTTGTAGAGGTTAACCTCCCTGATTCCATTGTCAACCTGTCAGCACTTGAACATAATAGGAAGTTTTAAAGGTTTAAATAACCTTCCTGATTCTATTGACAATCTATCACAGCTGCAGCACTTGAAAATAAAATATTGTCATGGTTTAAATAACTTCCTTGATTCCATTGGCAATCTATCATAGCTGCAACTGTGGACATTTAAATAACCTCCCTGATTCCATTGGCAACCTGTCACAGGTGCAGCACTTTAACATGGTAGGGTGTATGGATTTAAATAACCTCCTCATTCCATTGGCAACCTATCAAAGTTGCAGCACTTGAACATAGAAGGGTGTGGATTTAAATAACCTCCCTGATTCCATTGGCAACCTGTCACAGCTGCAGCACTTGAACATAGGATGGTGTAAAGGTTTAAATAACCTCCCTGATTCCATTGGCAACCTGTCACAACTGCAGCACTTGAAAATTGAAAATTGTAGAGGTTTAAAACTTTAAATAACTTCCCTGATTCCATTGTCAACCTGTCACGGCTGCGACATTTGATCCATGTCAATAAGTGTTTTCAGAAATTACTGTGGTGGAGACTGGAAATGCTGAACATTGTCCCAATCATGATCTTCTACATTCTTCAGATCGTCATCAGATTCTACCATATGGAAGGTGGACATGATAGAGTCCGTCTGCGAAGGCATATCTATTATAACTGCTGATGACTGCACAGCCAGTTTTGGAGCAGACAATGGAATAGGAGTACTTTCCAAACTTGACATCGTCTCTATCCTGTACAGGAAGAACAACTATTACATGCAGCTTGTGGCTACCAACGCAATGCTCAGTATATATATGATCTTTTGGTATTGTCTTGCAACATTAAGTATAATACCAAAAAACATTTGGTTCATGGTCTACACGTCCAAAAAGTTGTCATACAATCTCCACAGATGTTTTACCACAATGTGAAACCAGATTTAGCTAAAAATAAATTGAACTGATATTCTATAGCTTATTCTCTCTTCAATATTAAATTGAATAGCACGGCGAGTATCAATTCATTTTTTCCTTTAAAGGAAAAAATATTAGATCATAAGGGAATTATATATTAAATGAGAGCCAGGCTTGACTATACCTGTGAACTTTCTTCAGCCTCCACAGAGGCAGACATAATTATTGTTTATAAAAGCAAATTTAAGACATCTTGTGGGATTCACTAGCCTCTAATAAAGTGTATTGGAGGAGAAAATGTCAACAAATTGAAGGAAGAATGAGTTCAAAGGGAACAAAATAAGCCTAATATCGTAACTTTATATCCCAATTGTAAATCTGAAAAAGGAATGCATTGCTTCATCAAGATTCAATACCTGTGTTAAATTCTGTATTAGAGAGAAAACATCAAAAGCATGCTCTCTCATGACAATAAGTGACTCTCGGGGTTCTCTTCAACAGCTCTTTGCAGTATCATTCTCAATGCATACCTCTTTGCAGAATCCTTCTCAATGCATTGAATCCAGCCATCTCAACCTAAAAAAATTAAAACACACATATCCCTGTCAACTTTTGAATTGTGTATTTTACGTCTTTTGAAAATGCAAAGCAATAGAAAACATAGCTGCACATTCGAATCTCCCAGGGTTTTATGAAGACAATTGATGCAAGGTTTCCATGCAGCACTCTGAATGTTTTCTTTAGTGTCGTGTTCATCAGCAGAATACTTAACAACTAGGAGTGATCTTGTCAAACTTAGCACTATTCCCAGCAAGAGAGCTAATTTCTCAAAGAGGTCCTCAGACACTTCACTGGTTTCTTAACGATGAAGTTTTTCAAAGTACTGTTGACAATCTTGTGGAATGGTTTGCCCCGAAGACCCTCAGAGAGTTTCTATATAGTCCCCGCTATTTTCATCCAAACAAATTTCGTCTTTACCTTCAAAAAGTAAAAGAAATAACAAGTAGGTAAAGGTAACTAGAAAGAAAATAAATTTCCATCTTAATATCTTTGGAGGGATGGATAACCATTTAACAATAGAAGAGATTACATTACAAGTTTAATATTTAAGAATTCATCACTTATAGACATCTATATGTCACGGTTAACATATTTTGTAAATTATTTTTCAGTTTAGATAGTTATATAGTAATTATATTGTTCTTTTGTCTATAAAATGTTCAAGTCTAAGTCTATGGTCCAAAAATGCCACCAACCAAAGTCACAAGAATAAATGCATTGTGCAAGTTTGGGAATCTCAGAAAACAAATAGGAGAAAATGCAGTCTTGGTTACAAGGGTTTTGTTGGCTCTTATGTTCTAAACTATTCTAAACCCATAAAATTCGTATCAAGGGGTCATATGAATAAATATCATGTTAAGTCTACACTTGTTGACTTATTGATGATTCTTGTGAAGTTCAAAATCTAACCAAAAGCAATATGTACTAAGTCCAATAATGTCCAAATGTGGACATCAAGATTATCTTTCTAGTACTTGCTTTGATATACATCCTTGTTCTTCATGTGGTCAACATACTCATAATTCCTTTCATTGCTTTCAAAAGAAAGCACAAAAACCTATGTTATGTGTTGCTAATCTTTTGTTTGAACCAGTCTCAGGGAATACATTAGATGATTCTTTAGATATTGCAATTGTGACATCTTTGACAAAAAATTGAGTCATGCTCTAAATAAGGTTATTCTGAATACATTAGATGATTCTTTAGATGTTGCTCCTTATTAATATATTCCAATTATTTAAAAATAGCATGTACTTTAACCATTCAGTTCCCTACTATATGAGTGCATTTGATCAAATGAAACAAAGTAACTTCAAGAGAGAAGCTTCTAAAAGGGGTTATCCTTCAAACCTCTAAGTCCCACACTCATTAGAGTGATAAACCAGCTATTTGACAAAAAAATAAGGAGGATACAGATTTTGTACAACAAATGAGGCAAACAACAAACCTCAGAGCTTAGCTGACAAGCAAGTCTCCCAGCTATTTGCAATGAAGAAGCAATTAAAACATCATATCTTGGAAAAACAGATTCAGCACTGCAATAAAATTATTTGGTCAACTTCAAGATTTAAGTAAACCACTTCTCATTATATCATATGCACTTGCAGCCACACACTACAAAATGACATACACAAACACGATTTTTTTGAAATAATTGGATCATAATATACACCATTCAGCAAGAGTATCCACCAGTTAGAACAAAAGGTCGAGATTGGGAAAGATAAATTATTAAGCACAAGAAGAACAGTTTAAGGCCTAAGTCATGCACGTGACAATCAAATAATTATGCCTTCGAAATAATCATGACAAGCAGATCAGTTATAGTAAGAACAAAGCTTTCATCCATAAAGTATTCAGTAACCTTTTTAATCTAAAATACATCCAATTAATTAGAAGTTAAGCCATCTAAATATGGTCTCCTCATAGATAGCATTATCTTAAAAAGAAAGCAACAACAAAAAAGAGATATTGCATTTCAAGGCTTACAAAATTGGGAAGTATTCTCCATCAAAATTGGGAAGTATTCTCCATCCAAACATAAATTATCAACCAAGAAACGTGCACGATAAGATAAACCCAGTGACATTCGAATGAGAATCACAAAGATAAGAAATTAATGAGATTCGCAATGCTAAAGACAATTCGAAGAAAACAGTGGGATAAATGGTAAGCTGAATGAGACGCAGTTTCATACTTTCTTAAGAGCATTGTGTTTCTCATAAAGACAATTTTGATCCCCAATTTGCACGCCATGCATCCAATGATGATAACTTTTCATATATCATAAACTAGGAGAAAATTGACACAAAAGGGGAACGTCTAAGATGGACATTTTGATGATATTTTTTGTCTTGATGAGGTGATAAACAAATTTCCTTTCCAGCCATGAATGATGTTTTTAAAGGAAATTTTAATCGTAAGTGGCATTTTTGAGCTTACAATGCCATAGCTGAGATTGAAGATAATTTTCAGGCAGGAATGCCTCCTCTTTCTTGAGATTTCTGAAGACCGTATATTGTTCTCCCCTACACAACAATGGAATTCTTATTTGTACCTACAAAGTGAAGAACACCCTCATCTACAATGAACAACATCAAAAGTTGCTACCACAATGCAGGTGACAAATTATTGCCGCTTTCATTAGGTTCTTAGTCATCCTTTGGAGTGTAAATGGTAAAAGTTACTTGTATTAACAAGAGAAAAAGTTACAATATATAGAGAGTTTACATAACTTAGATATTAAATATATCTACTTACCAAAAGTTACTATAACAGTAACAGCTAAATAGACTAAACATAACATTGACCATTAAATAATAAGAGAATAATATATGATTCTAACACCCTCCCTTAATGGTCAATCCATCAACAACACCAAGTTGCCCCCTGAATTCTACAAATTTATCCGGGCTCAGAGACTTGGTGAGAATGTCTGCAGTCTAAAAAAAAAATTCGACTTGAAACTGAGGCACAAATTTTGAGGCACAGAAAACGAGGTACCCAGAAAATTTGAAGACCAACCCAGTTGAGATCTCAAAAAACCCAGAAGGAATCTGCAGTCAGAAAAAATAATTTTTCACCTTGAAACAGAGGGTCAAAACCCTAGACGAAATTTTCTAAACCCTAGGCCGCCATTAAAAGACCAGAAAAATGGCTTAAAACTCCACGAAATCGTGGCAAACTGAAGCTGAGTAGAGGGGCGACCAAGCTAGGACAAAAAAACGTCCTCCACCGAGCTCAAAAACTAGGTAAAAATGCGAAAAATGCGATTTCATAGAAAAACGCAATTTTCAGATTTGAAATCCCATAAAAATGCAAATTTGTTTCGCCCAGAAACACGTTTTTAGCACGCAGGAGAAATACCACGACTTGCAGCAAGAGGGTCGAATTTTCTGTGAGAAAATACTCACGAAAATTGCAAATCAAAGCCCTCGATTTCGTAGTTGAAAAAAGACCCACGATATTAGAGTTGAAAATCCCTTGAGAAATCTCAGACAAAGCAGCCACGACTTTACCCAGAAACCCTAGCCTAAAAAAAATCGAATTATGACTTTTGTAAAGCCCACGAATTTTTAGGGTTCTTTTTTCTGCTCTGATACTATGTAAATGGTAAAAGTTACTTGAGAAAAAGTTACAATATATAGAGAGCTTACATAACTGTAGATATTAAATATATCTACCTACCAAAAGTTACTATAGAAACAGTAACAGCTAAATAGACTAAACATAACATTGACCATTAAATAATAAGAGAATAATATATGATTCTAACATGGAGAAGTATAATGTGCATCACTTTTAAGGAGCGGTTTACTCTGATACTAGTAGGGTTTTAAAGTAATGTACAATGTGGATCTACATAGCAATGTTCTACGTGAGGCCAATTTTTGCTCATGAAAAGGTCAAATGAGGTTCTATGAAGTCTTGGGTTTACAATGTTCACATAAATCAAATTCAGCAACACAATCATTCAACTCCTCAACAATATTTTTACTTTAGGGTCCTTAGATCCTTCTCACCTACGTGGCCAATTCTTTGGTGCCACAACATTGTTTCGTTTATAGATAATTTTCTCTTAATAGCAAGAGATCACTCAGACACCCATAAAACATGGTCATTAAAAAGAGACACAACATTCCTCTTTTTTGTTGGTTATGATGGTGAGGGTATATATTCTATAAGTTTTTTCAATATAGAAACAAAAGAACCATTGCACTAGACAATGCATGCATATATAGCTAAAACTTAGTGCCCACACAAAACTCTTAGTAAGCACTATAGATCCTCGCACCATCTTACACTATCTACTAGAGAAAAAAACATGCACACATGCATCATTGAGTTTGTTAATTGATAATAGATTCTATGCCAAATTAGGAAAGTGCAGCACACTATTTGTCCCTTTTACTTGTCCATCTAGAAATGACATATGAACTCTATACCATGGCCAATTATGTTCAATTCAAAGTCATCACTGAGGTACACCTTCCCACCATCATATTTTCCATGCTTTGAAAACCTCCATTAATGGGAGAGGGTATGGAAGGAAGCTCTAAATTCTATCAAGTACACACCTTCTAATGCACGAGTTTCCAAGGTCGTGATAAAAGCATCAACTTTATCATGGAAAGATTTTTTAAACTTATTAAAATCAATTTTATTTTTCTTCTCCTTTTTATGGTCTCTACAATAATGGTCAAGCTTGCTAATATAGTTATAACACTTAGCTTTGGACTTTTAAAGAGATTTGAATCTTCCACAAGGGTTGAATTTAGACTTTTCTTTCTTCTTATCCTTCTTCTTACCTTTCTCCTTTGATTTTCCATGAACAACTAGGATCTCTTTAGTAGATTTAGAAGCTTCCCACTACATCTCCTCTAAGAAAATCATAGCCACTACCTTATCCATTTTGATTTTCAAGGTAATTCTCCCAATCACCATCGCCAAGCAATCCCACAAGTCTAGCAAAGAATACATCAGTGCCATGCAACAATATTTTTTCTCCATTTTCACTATAATAGAGTACAACTAAGCCACAATCATATTCAATGCATCAAATTCTTAGCCATAGTATCGTCATCATCCATTCTCGAGGTTCACAAGGTCTTTCTCAAGAAAATTTTGTTAACCAAGTATTTAGCCCAGAATTCTCCCCTTTTTACAAGGACCTTGTACAGTGGCTTCTTCATGTACATTCAACAAAACAAAATATGTCAAGCAAAGCATGATGAAGATTTACTCCATTTTGTCTAATAGATCTCAACCAACTTGTGATATTGCAATGTGTTTAAATTTAGAGACAACTCCTAGATCTCTCTCTACAAGCATACCCTCGATTTTGAGCTTCCACAACTCAAAGCTAGTGCTTTTAAACTACTCTATCTCTATTCTCAATGTGCTTGTTATTTTTTGCAACAAGATCTTTTGCAAGCTCTTGGTTAATCTAAAATTAGTACATAAAACCTAATCCCTAGCACCTAAGACTCGAGGTGATCAACATTTGATACCAAATAAAAGGAAGAAAAGGTATAAAATATTGTTTCTACACTAATCTATGAAAGGAGGTATACATCATGTAAACATTAAATTGATCATGCAATTACAAAGAAATAAACACAATAATAGTATACCATAACATAGTGATTTACATGGGGGAAACCCTTTTGGGAGAAAACCCCATAACCTAAAGTAGTTCAATATATTATTCAATAATCAATGGTACCAATACACTTGCAAAATATAAACCTTTATAGAAGTATTCTTTATGAGAGATTTGGAGCAATTCTAGCAACAAAATAGTATCTACAAAATTTATTATGAAACCTCCATCTCAAGCACCCAATCAATAGAAGTAATAAAGGAAACCATCAAATGGTAATTAAGAAACCATATGTTAAAACCACCCAAATTATGGCACTAAAATCCCTAATAAAAATCCAACACCTAAATCCCAAGACAAGTCCATAGACTAAAACTAGCATATTCCTTCCCCCTACCATAAACTCATCATAATCTATTCAAAAACTTGGGTAATACATTTTGGTTCCATTATCTCCACTCAAAGATGCCTTTTGGCATATCATAACATGCATGATAAGTTAGTCATCAAGTATAACTCCTTCTTACAAGTCTCTTATGTGTCATATATACTCTTACATTTTTAATTAACTTTTGATTTGGGAGTCCGATTGAGACCACCTTTTTATATTATAGATTTTGAAAAGGTCCATGTCACTATAACCTACTTACTTCAATTAAAGCTCATTTTGACATTATTTCAAAATCAAAATCAACCTCTAAGACCTTGAAATTACATTTTTTTGTTCTTTAATATTAAGATGCAAGATTGAGACAACTTTACAAACAATTTTATTTTATGTTTATAAATAACTCTCAAATAAATGAGTTGGATCTGATATAAAACTATCCAACCCTTATATTTTATGGTCAAGGAGTATTCTACTATAAATATTTGATACTTTTATGCAGTACAAGTGTCCATGAATGAAAATGTTAGCAAACATTTTTGGTTTACTTTAAAAGAAGGGCTTCTTCCTTTAAGTTGTATGAACTTTTCTCATGTTTGGGGTGACCTTTGTACTGGTATAATTTATTTTTGAAGTCAATTCTAAGTCTTGTATTTTTTTCTAAACTGCAATGGCTATCATAATATTAATGATAGATAAAAGGTGGATCATATCACATTGAACAAGATACCTTACAAGAATTTGAGAAACTGACAAGAAACTAATTACACGTTAGACCTTGCAATAGTCTTCATAAATTGAGGTTAAAAGCCATTAATTATATTGACAAAAATAATAGCCACACTTATAAAAAATAAAGCTAACATAACATACCAGCATAAATTGAAAGTAACAAGTTGTAAGCACCAATTTATCAATTATTTAGTAGGTTACTCGCTCAATATACAAAACCTTGTGAGGTAGCCAAGTCCATCATTACCCTCACTGTGGACCTACAGCTTGGGATTCTTAATCTCTTCTATCTTTCCTTCAAGTTTATCGACCCTTTTGAAGTGACCTTGCAAATCCAGTCATGCCTCCTTTTATCCCATAGCACTGAGTGCTCTGTCTACAATTAGATGGGACTAAGTGTTCAGTTAGGAATGTTTATGATTGAAATAAGGCAACTGAATCTTTAGTTATGGAGTGGTGGTGTCTTTGTGTCCTCTAGTTGAGTGGAAACTAGGTCTATCATTAAGACAGTTGCATATTAGAATAAGGTGTAATGTGTGTGGCATCACACCTGTTTGCAACAATTTTCTATTTAGATAGAATGGAATAAAGGTGGATGCGTGGTTAATCAACTATTGGAACTCTCACCAAGTAAGGAGGTTAACTATTCGCAACTACCATCAAATGGGGACTGGTTGTCACTAACTGAAAAAAGCGGGATTATAAAACATAATGCAGAAGAGAGGACACTTCGGATAAATTAATAAAACATTCACCTCTCATTTCAGTGTTAGTGGCACTACTACATCAACTCGGTGCACCAGAGACAAAACCCTTTAGGAATGAACCTGTTGTCTTAGGGATGAAATCCTCAGAAGCAGTATGTGGTGTATGTTGAGAGCAGATTTGTATGGAGTGATTTTAGACTTGTAGGTTATAGAGTGCATCAGAATCATCAAATGCAACCAGTTCTGTATGTATTAGTGAGTAAGTAAAGAGTTTATATACTAGGAGTTTTGATGAACCACTTCTGTATTAGTCAGTAAGTATAGAGTTTGTATGCTAGGAGTGCCCAGAAAGGAATATCATGTTGTTTAGTTAAATCTTAATATTTGTCTACGACTGAAAAAAATAATAATAAATGTGTCTCTATGTTGGTTAGAATAGTTCTGGGTTTGTTTTTCTATACTGTTTGCCAAGGTAATTATAGTAGTATATTTAGTTTAGTTTATTATAGCGATCTAAGGACAGTACATCCCCTGTCGGAACCTTGACCTCATTAGCACTATCATAATAATCATGGTTGTAGGTATACAATTAGCGTTGGTCCAGTTGGCTCTTTTGGAGAAATGAACAGATGCAGGTGCCCTGAGGTCAAAAATTAGGCTGGGAGGATGCCCTTTTGGAGGAGGCTTAAATAAATAAGCCTAGATATCTAGTTGAGAAGATCCAAGTCTATATCTTGAAAAGAGGCTGCCTTGTTCATGGTGATCCATAGTGACGCTTATACTAGATATTTGTGTCGAAGAGAAACTACTTTGAAGATAAAGTCTCCATGCTTAGCAGTACCTGGTAGAGCAGGTTGTCTGTGGAGATACAAGAATCCAAGGATTTTGATGCTCTATGGTCTACTTCAGAGAAATATAATGAGCCTGAAAAGTAGGCTTGGCTTAAGAGAAACTTGTTTGCTATGGTCTTATGGTCATCTCCCTGTCCTACAATAAAATAACTCCCATGACCAAAAAGAGTAGCGTACAGTAATAGAAGAGTAACTAACAATGAAGGATGATTGAATTGAGGGGAACTCAAGTTAATATCAGCATGCCGCAAATCAATGGTTGACATTGGGTACAACCGTTTGTTAAACTCAGGAGGGTTCTCTTTTGTTCTACCCACCTAGCGGCAGGGAGTCTTTCTAGGGTTTTATGGAAATTTGTTAAAGGAATCTTCCTCCTTTTCAAGGCATGGGAAATGTTCAGCTGGTCAAGACACCCACGTTGCTGAGAAGTTCACCACGTTGCAGGAACAAAGCCATAAGTAATGGTACGTTGAGGATATCAAGATAAGGAAAATCCACATTGCAGAGTTTTGGGAGAGATTGCAGGGGCAGGTTAATGCCAAAGAGAGGAGTAATCTCAGGAATCAAAGGCAGATTATTACCCACGTGTTGAGAGGATTTCAAGAGGTATTTTTCAGCATGCCTTCATTAACAGGTCTGTTAGTATTTCTCATAGAATCCTGACTTTGTTTTGAACGAGCGCCATGTTTTCCACATGTAACATGATGACTATGCAATGAATGTATAGAATAGATCAAAATATGATAGATACATTGGTCAGAGTTATGGGTCTAAGATGAGCATTTAAAACCCTAGTTTAAAAAAGAAATCATTTGCTAAAGACCTAGTTATTGTCAACGTTCAAAACAAATGATAGGAGATGTGCGATGCTTCATTGTGGTGTTGAATCGGGATCTGCTTGCTTTGTCACAGTGATCGGGTAATAATTTGATATGAGCAACTTTCTTTGTAATAGATCTGCATATAGGGGCTATGGATGTTTAAAAGGTAAGATGTTAGTAACAGTCATATGAACTTTAAGTAGGCACTGAGACCTAGATAACAGCCCAGGACATTTGACATATAGGACAGTTAGCAGAGGCAACATTTGTGGTCTATAGTAATCATAATCAAGGGTAGAACTTCATGACATAAAGGCATGACAGAAGTTTACAAGGCTGATGACATGAAGAGTTATCGACAGTGACTCATCTCTCCACAGAAAAGAAGATAGTCAGGCTTTGAGAGCGCTGTATTGAAGAATGTTTCAGACAGTGAATGCCTCTCTCAAGATTGGATTTTGGAGATATGAGGGAAACATTGCAGCAGAGGATGAACTTAGCAGGTGGTGTCGAGAATGTCAACATTTTCTCTCTAGGATTCTTGCTGCAAATCCTGCAACAAGAATGTCAATTCCTGATATATGAAACCACAAATGTATTTTGAAGAAATTACCTGAAGATTTGGTAATGCAGCTGATATAAGTGACAATCATTTTGACAGTTTGAATCAACAACAGCAAAGTGGTCATGAGATTATGAGAATCATTGTTGAAAGCTAGGATATCAGTACCAGGCGTTGATGGGATGGGCCTTTACATTGGAGGAAGCCTAGATTTTGATAAGATAGACCTGAAGAATGATGATGCAGACCTAGATGTTTCATATCAGTGGGGAGGTTGTTTGTGTCATGTAGCTTTATGGTTGTGTTTGAAGGAGCTAGGTCATGAGGTGGAGAATCAAGTTTGAAGGCAATTTAGAATTCCGAGATCAGGTTTATACCTTTGGCCCTGAACAGGTTTTCTTACTATTGAGAATGACATAACATTTAAAGACAAAAGTGAACAGGCTATGGCAGATGACAATTAGGAAGTAGTATTCTACACATGACAGGGTGTAGTAGTCATGAAACCAAAGGATAGTATACATGATCAGACTACCATAACAATACACTGTTGAAGCTTTTAAGGTATGGAGGTCACCAAATGGGGGCAATCAAGTGACAAATAACAATGATAGCAGGGTAAAGAACACAGTTGGTCAGAGCAATAAAAGGGGCAGTTTACACACTGAAGAAGACAGCCACCACAGTCAAAGTCCCAACATAAGACAGCCATAAAACACAAAGCAGTGTCTAAACACTCAAGTCAAAGTAAGATTTCATGAGACATCAGTGCTACAAAAGCTACAGGGTAGTTAATGTTCCAAGTTAAGCAATGCTGTGAAGTCAGTAACACCACAGTTGTTAGCTGCCAGTCTATGAAGAGGGAAGAAGGATGTTTCATTGTCATGATCAAATCATCCAAGTTTGAACAATAGACTTGAACAGGGCAGCTACATGTTTGACCATAAGATAGTAGGTCATGATGTCAATACACAAGAAGATAATGACAATAAAATGGACAGTAGGCCTGAAAGGGACAGTCACAAGACTGTCGTGTAAACAAAGCTAATGTCGGTCAAACAGGTACAGTGGCCAGTCATAGTCATTGTAAATAGACAGTGCATGATTAACATGGACAGGCCCATCATGATATAATAGTCTTTCCAGCCAAATAGAGGACAGTTTGGCATAACAGTGTACTGCAGACAGAATTAGAGGGACACAGGGCAGTATGCCAGTTTCAAAGATAGTCATCTCATGTTAAGGGCAGAGATTGTGAGCAGTCCATGAAGAGTGCCCTATTAATACATTGCATGTGAAGACAGTCAACACACAGGTTGAGAGGCCAGTCTTTACATAAAAGAGGGGAGAGATATGAGAAGGACAAAGATGTATAGAAATGAAGAACAGATATCTCATAAAGGAAAAAATGCAGAGGTAATGGACAGTGTAATGATAGCCTACAGGTCAGCTATGCATTGTCAAAGGGAGGGCAGTTACAGTCACTGTTATATGCACCGTAGAAGACAGTCTTCAAGAATGTATGCCATACCTTTTGAAAAGAAGACTGTAATGAAGCCATTTCTAAAGACGTGAATCTACAAAACCTAGAGCTAATAGGTTGTGAAAAGACAGTAGCCTCTAAGACCAAGTTCAAGATTATCATGAGAAGTGAAGTTAAAGAGCAGACCTATGACATGTCACAACCTAATTGTGACCCGGCCCTAAAATTTTGTATTGTCATGTTGATATGGATGTTCTACTGAATATTTAACTTAACTATCATAATGGTTGGCCCTAAATTTCTATAATGTTGTCTCTGTGGTGTTTCACCTGGATATAAAAACAACTGTTTTAGTTAGTTGTTAAAAGGTAATCGTTTTAATGATACAATGAAGGGTTAGTTATGGTATTTATGAATGTGTTTCCTATAATTTTATATATAGTTATATGATTGAATTTTATGTGGAAATGCTAATATTGTATATAATTGTTAATCTCGGATTTTATTATTTGAAATGGACTAATGTTATTCTTGATATTGGAGTGTCACAGGATAGTTATGCACTCTCACTGAAGAGAGAGAGCATCATCGAGAAGGGGAGTCTAGCCATCCAGGGGCAATTGTGTGAGAGTAGCACACACGAGCACGTAGTGCTCCCAAATCATATATTGCATTGGGAAGGGTAAATAAGGTGTCTTATTTATTTTGACCAAAATTCTACAAAGAATTAAAAATCACCACTATTAATAATTTATATTCAGATTAATTAATAATAAATAATTTATAATTTAAAAATAAACAAATAAACAAATAGAAATATAATAAATAACAATAAAATAAATTGTAAAAGAATATATATATATATATATTCTTTTATAAAAGAGGATATCCTAAATATTCCTTATTTAAGGAAGAGAATATATGGTGAGACTAGGGCTGGAAGAAAAATAAAAATTGAAATTGTTTAAAAAAAAGAAAGAGAAAGAGTACCTTAAGGTACGTAACATATGCTTTATCCAAGGCAATAAAAGCAAAGAAAGGACAACGAATAGGTTGGAATCTGGATCAGCCAGCTGTCAACAAATGGGAAAGGAAAAATAAATAGAAGTTTAACATCTAGCACATAGGAAAAATAAATACTAGTTTTACAGGTATGAAGAAACTGTTAAAGTTTTCTTCTAATATCATGCAAGCCGAATGATGGTGAATTTCACACTACAATATGTACAGTCTAAAACTCTTTAGTGGGTGTTTATTGTGATTAAATAGAATCAACTTATAGCTGCTCAGAATTTAGGAGTGACTAATTATGAATGCTTCAGATTGTGTAAGTAGCAAAAATAGAATTTTCTTTATAAAAAAACCCTGAGTTTGTAATTGCTTGGTGAATTTAAAGGCCACTAAATATATCTTTGATAATGAGACACTGTTGTTAATGAGCCATGAACTGGGCATAAGATTATTGGTAGCACAATGCTTAGTAGGATATAAATTAATGGGAAAGTACTTCATCAGCCTTCTGCATTTCATTTATAACACTATGACCCATACACTGTACATGAGCATCTATATTTTGATCGGTATTAAGCACATATTCTGACATTCTATGCTATGTTTGAGTTAAAATCTGTTATGTAGTTTGCTGCTCTTGCCAAGATTGAATTTTGCAAATAAATTGAATTATTATTATCAAGAGTAAAAGTGCTGCATTATATGCTGAAAATTTCCAGTTATGGGTTCCATAGAGTAATGGTTCTAACCCCACCTTTGAAGTTCATATGATCACTGCAAAGTACCTTGTTGAATTATGGAATTCCTGCATTTACTAATTTGTGAGAGTCTACATTTATTACCAGTTTTCTCATGCAAGATGGGTCAGTTGAATCTAAATCTGTACAAGAAACCTAGCGATTGGTTGATTGATATAAAAGGAAAGCCATGCTAAATTTTTTGTTTTTACTTCAATAAATCCTAATGGCATAATCCATTGTGTTAGAGAGAAATATGATTGCAATTGTAATAAAAAGCATAAGCCTTAATGTTAGACTAATGACATATAAAAGTGATAAATACTTAAACATGTGTAAAGGTGCAAGTGACTATTGAGACAAACCCGAGGGTTCAAATTATAAACAAATGCTTTGGTCAAAGTAGTTAATTCAAATAGGAGAGGACTGTTTGAGTTAAAATTGAGTCACATCATGGGTAGGACATATGCTTAGATATTTTGCTTGAGGCATTAATAGGTTGCATATGTCAGTTATCCCATAGCTACAGAAATTTCACACATGTTGGCCATGGATTGCTAGACTCTTCGTAATGGGTCGGGCTCCCTTCGTGGGGTAGCACGGGGAAGCCTGTGGCTTCCTAGTAGGGCGGAAATCATCCCGATGATGCTCTCTCTCCCTCTACCCTCTTTTGCTTGAGATTAAGGAGAAAGGATGGAGGAGGTTTGTCTTAATTGATTTATTTCAAATTTGGAATCTAATTTTATTTTGTTATTGGTTAAGAAGTAAATAATACCTTAGTTTATAAACTTTTTGATATCATGCCCTAATACTATGAAAGTGGTAGCTGCTATGATAGAATGATCATATGCAAATTACCTTATTATGAATACAATTTTCATTCTTATGGATGCAACCATTGAAGTTTTTGTTTAGTCATTATGATAAGGAAATTGTGCAATAGACATCATTAACATTCTCTCTCTTTCTTCCACTTCAAGTTATAAAAGCAAATGATCTAGATACTATAATGCAAATAATAAAATATTGTTTAATTTGTGTCTTATTTATTTAGACGAGTAAATGACTCACTCAAATTCTTATATTATCATTTTCAATACGATATATTGGAATTGTTTGAAGGAGCATGGCTGATATAAGTAAGTTGGTTGCATATGTTATCAACCTGATTTCAAAATGGGCGTACTAGCAGCTGTAACTTATTATGATCTGATTTTTATACTTATACCAAGGTATTGCAAATGGACTTGAGGTGATGGTAACAGTTGTAAATCATTCTATACATGTTAGAAAATTAAAATCAATTGTTTGACTCCTTTAGATCGGATCTACATTAGCTTCATATATTTCATTGATTTCCATACTTAAGGCTTGGTTAATTGAGTGGATATTCACTAATATCCATACTTAATCAGTGATTTGTTGGGTGGTTGTTACATATGGTATCAGAGCTTTGGGTTCAACACTAAGGCCTAGAGTCTACTACCTTAAAATTGCATTTCTTGAGAGTTTGGAACACATCTTAGAATTAAGGTGATATCTAGATGAGTTAGAGACTTGTTTTTTTCTTAGATGGTTCAGTATGGGAACCGAGTAAGGGAAATATGCTTTAATGACTAGAAGATAGTAATCTAGAATAAAATTGATTCATATGATTTATTACTTGCTATGTATGGAAGGCAATAACCTATGATGTGAGTGTATGTTAGAAAGACTTTAAAATTCATGTTGATTGAATATTGATTGATTGAAATTATACTTGAACAATGCATACTTTTGATTGATGTATTTCATGATGATGGCTTACTCATGAGCTTGATATGGGTTAGGAAATTATTGTCGTCATATTTTGATCCTTTAATGTGAACTTCTATATATGCTAAGTTCACTATTATGGTTACCATCTCATTAAACCTTCTACAATGAGTGAGTTTGCACTTAAGCAATGTGATGTATGCTCAAAATTGGCTATGCCAATGATGGAAGTCCTTGGTTGCTTAGCCATCCGCTGGTCTGACAAGAAGAGAGCTTCTAATGAAGAATAGATAGGCAACAGTTGGACCAACCTCATATTATACTTTTGGCCTATCCTAATGTGGAAAATGGTATCTTAGATTATAGAGGTAGGTAGCACCTTGGGATCATGATTTCTATGATTTATTCTACTATTGAAAAATAAAATAGATGCTTAATAAAGAATAAAAGTATATAATATTTAAAATTAAATAACTTTTTAATAAAATTAAAATAATCAAATAATAATAATTTAGATTAATATTAAAAATTGATATTCACATAAAAGAATATATAAAATTATACAAATTTCAATCAATCACCTCTTTTAAATAGATATATAAGATATTTTATAATTCATTTACAAATTTTTAAATAGCTTAAATCTAAATCTATGCTAATTAATATTTACCAGGGTTACTCGGGGACGCGCCCCCTCCCCTACCCCGTCCCGGTCCTGGGGGCCAGCCAGAGACAGGAGGCAGTACACTACTGGAAATCACGGAAGCGTCCGGGCCTGAGAGGGCTGAAACACAAGGAGGCGGCTGAGCCGATCCCTCAACATCCCCGTTTGGAAGCTTATAGCATTAAAAAAAGCATAAAGTTTTTAAAAAAAGCCCTGCCTACGTGGCATGTGTGGGCCCTACTATTTTGCACTCTTTTATGAAAGAAAAGAGGCCTCTAAAACTTCATTCTATTCATTTTGTTTGTGTGAGCAGCCAAGGGTTTGAGAAGAAAAAAAATTGCAGCCATTGAAGGAGAAGGAGCAGCAGTTTGAAGGAGGAGAGGAGGTTGAAATAGTGTTGTTGGGAGTGCAAATCCATCAAAGAGGTATGCATTTCCTTTCTCTATTCTCATTTTTTCATTTTTTTGCAAAATATGAAGTATACATAGTCTGATTTTTTATTTTTTATTTTGCATTTTCAGTCAAAACTTGCATTCTAAAAACAAAAAACATGAGCAGCAATGAGGGTGGGAGTGATAGTGAAGTTGAAATGCAAGCTAGAAGGCAAACTAGAGAGCAAATAACCCCTACCCAACACCATCCTTCATCAACCAATACCAAAACTATGAAGGACGATGCAAAACACCCACTAGACAAAAAAAAACCATTCCTTCAATTTGTGACAGCCATCGGTGAAAGACAAAAAAATTCAGGGGGGAGTAGGGTTTGGTTTTGCCATGTTTGTGAAAAGGAGTTTAGGGGCAGCTACACTAGAGTTAGGTCTCATTTTATGGGTGAAAGACAAAAAAATTCAGGGGGAGTAGGGTTTGGTTTTGCCATGTTTGTGAAAAGGAGTTTAGGGGTAGCTACACTAGAGTTAGGTCTCATTTTTTGGGTGAGGTGGGCCATGGAGTTAGAGCGTGTCCTGCATTGATAGATGCACTATTTATAGAGTGCCAAAAAAATCAAATGGAGTGTGATGGTGGGATTCAAAGTGGGTCTCCTTCTTTCCCAAGTTCACAATAATCTATGCCTACTCCTACTCCTAGTCCTTCCACGGTTGGTAGTAGTGTTATCTTAAGAGGAAAGAGGAAGGTGATTGGTAGTGATAAGGCAGCCTCAGTTGAGTCCATGTTTCAAAACCAAGCACGAGAAACCACTGAATCCTCCATTGCCAAATTCTTTTTTGCCCATGCCATTCCATTTCATGTGGCCTGTTCCTCTTATTTCAAACAAATGGTGAAAGACATAGCCACTGTTGGTCCTTCATTCGTACCCCCTGGAGATCATAAGCTACGCACCACCCTCCTAGACAAAGTGTACTCCAAAGTTAATGTGTTAATGGAGATGAGACAAACATGGATGAGGACGAGGTGCTCTATAGCGATGGATGGGTGGACTGATTGTAGACGTCGGCCACTCATCAATGTCATAGTCACATGCCCGTCTTTGGTTTATTTTCTTAAATTAAGTAGATTATTGAGGCGATAAGGATGCTAGCTTCCAATTTTCCATTTTGAGAGATGCCATAGAGGAGGTTGGAGAACAAAATGTAGTCAGGAGTGATCACCGATTCAACACTTGTACAAATGCAATTTTGGGTTGATGAGTGAAAGTACTACGGACATATTTTGGACCCCATGTTGTGTTCATGCATTGAACTATGCATTGAAAGACATAGGGAAGATGGATTGGGTGAAGAAAACGGTGGCAGAAGCTAGAGAAATTCAGATGTTCATTTGCAACCACCACACCTCACTTGCTCTCTTCAGGACATTTTCAAAGAAGGAGTTTCTCAAACCTGTTGATACAAGGTATGTCATTTACTTCATTTTGTTTCACTTTCAATTTGTATTCATAATCTGATTTTGTTTTAAATTTTTATTTTTTAATAAATCATTGAATGTAGATATGCCACATGCTTCATCCTATTGGAGAGGATGGTTGAGGTGCATGAGCCTCTACAACTGATGATGGTCAATGCTGAGTGGACTAAATGGCCTAATGCAAGTTCTACTCAAAGAAAGAGCATCAAACAAAAGATCCTCAATGATGATTGGTGGGCCAATGTGAGGTAAGACATATTAGATGGCTGATTTTCATATTAAATTTTTGATTTTAATATTTTAATTTTATTGTCCAATGTTCCAACTTTTGAAGTTTCTACCATGTCAATTAACTTGTCAACTAATTATTTTGAACTTTTTGTGTGCATTTTGCAGATATATTTGCTCCTTCATCTCGCCCATTGTAGATGTCATTAGATATGCTGATACAGACTCTCCTAGTCTTGGAGAGATATATGAGACATTTGACACTATGCTTGGGAATATCAGACAAGTTATTTTGGCAAAGGACCCCACTTTGGATTTATATGAGCAACACATTAGGCCCATTGTGACGCGGAGGTGGAATACAATGAACACCCCGCTTCATATGGTTGCCTTTGCTCTAAATCCAAAATGGTATGCACCAACGGATGGTAGGGTGCCTCCATGTGATGATGTTGAGGTTTCAGATGGGTTCACACGGGCCATTGAAAAGATTTATCCACTCGAGCAAGCTTCACTACTTCAGTCACAATTTCTAGACTTTGCTAATCTTAATGGCCCAAACTTGAGCAAACCACAGGCGAGGTTGGATAGAGCTATATTAGCTCAAGCGGACCCTATTGGATGGTGGACCTATCATGGGAGAGATACACCGCAGTTGAAGATACTTGCCACTCGCCTTCTTGCACAGGTTGCTAGTTCCTCTGCTGCAGAGAGGAATTGGTCCACGTATAGCTTTATCCACTCCCTCAAGAGGAATAGACTTACCTTTAGACTAGCGGAAAAGCTAGTGGTCGTTCATAGTGCTCTTCAGCTTCAGGATCAACAGACTCTAAAGTATCGGTAGACTCCAGCTCTACGATGGGATATTGATCCCGAGGGTGCGGCTTAGGTAGATGAGGAGGAGACAGCTGAGGGCTTGGTTGGGGTCCCATTGTCTGAGGAGGAGCATTACAGTGTGATGACTCGGAGGATGACTCACGATTTTGATGTCTGATTATGAGAGAAGAGATGATTAGAGGCGTGGTGCTCTTTGTTTATTTTGTATTCATTATTGATATACGATATTGTATTTTGATTTTCATAGCAAACTAAAACTTTAAAACTATATGGCAGCAATGTAGCCTTTGGGCATTTTGATATAAGTTTATAAATTATAACTTAGAGGTTGTTACATGATTCGTGTAACTGTATGTTAATTTTGAATGCGTGTTGAGTATTGGCATAATGTTGAACACAAATGTTATATGTTAATGTTCTATAATGTGTATTATGCATGCCTTATTCATGTTATCTATTGAATATTTAAAATTTCCCTATATTTTTATATAGCCGTCCCCTGCCGTCCCTAATTTTTGGCCTCAAAAATCGGAAACTTGGGGACTTGTCCCGCCATCCCCTGCCCTCCCGAAAACTTGGGGTAACCTTGATATTTACATAATAACTTAAATCTAATTTACTCTCCCATATTTCTTTTCATAGAAACAAATTAAAGGAGAAGAGAGATTACCATTGATCATCATACAAGTGGTGAAGTTTAATCTCCAAACTTGAGCGCATCTCTGGAACCCAACACAAATCCGTCAAATTCAAAAAGAAAAAAAAGTGAATATTAATTTCCCTACTCTAAATAAGAAAGTAAAGACACGTATTTGTGGTGCACCCACCTCACCTTCAATCTCTCTTTCCCACCACTGCCAGGAAGAATAAGACGTTGATGGCAAAATTCTTCACAATGGTATCAGGCAGCTTATTTTATTTTCTACACCCTCCAAAGAATAATTGCAGCTGTGAAGGTTGCGAATGGTATAAGGGAGGATATTTAATTTTATACACCAACTCAAGTCTAAATGCTGCAGCTGTGATATATTGCCAATGGTATCAGGGAGGTTATTTAATTCACTACACCTTTGCAAGTCTAAATGTCTCAGCTGTGATAGGTTGCCAATGGTATCAGGGAGGTTATTTAATTCACTACACCTTTGCAAGTCTAATGTCTCAGCTGTGATAGGCTGCCAATGGTATCAGGGAGGTTATTTAATTCACTACATCCTCTCAAGTCTAAATGCTGCAGCTGTGATAGGTTGCCAATGGTATCAGGGAGGTTATTTAATTTACTACACCAACGCAAGACTAAATGCTTCAGCTGTGATAGGTTGCCTATGGTATCAGGGAGGTTATTTAATTCACTATACCCTCTCAAGTTTAATTGCTGCAGCTGTGATAGCTTGCCAATGGTATCAGGGAGGTTATTTAATTCACTACACCCTCTCAAGTTTAATTGCTGCAGCTGTGATAGGTTGCCAATGGTATCAGGGAGGTTATTTAATTTACTACACCAACTCAAGACTAAATGCTTCAGCTGTGATAGGTTGCCAATGGTATAATGGAGGATATTTAATTTTATACACCAACTCAAGTCTAAATGCTGCAGCTGTGATATATTGCCAATGGTATCAGGGAGGTTATTTAATTCACTACACCTTTGCAAGTCTAAATGTCTCAGTTGTGATAGGTTGCCAATGGTATCAGGGAGGTTATTTAATTCACTACATACTCCCAAGTCTAAATGCTGCAGCTGTGATAGGTTGCCAATGGTATCAGGGAGGTTATTTAATTTACTACACCAACGCAAGACTAAATGCTTCAGCTGTGATAGGTTGCCAATGGTATCAGGGAGGTTATTTAATTCACTACACCCTCTCAAGTTTAATTGCTGCAGCTGTGATAGGTTGCCAATGGTATCAGGGAGGTTATTTAATTCAGGACATCCTGCCAAGTCTAAATGCTGCAGCTGTGATAGGTTGCCAATGGTATCAGGGAGGTTATTTAATTTACTACACCAATTCAAGACTAAATGCTTCAACTGTGATAGGTTGCCAATGGTATCAGAGAGGTTATTTAATTCACTACATCCTCCCAATTCTAAATGCTGCAGCTGTGATAGGTTGCCAATAGTATGAGGGAGGTTATTTAATTCACTACATCCTCGCAAGTCTAAATGCTGCAGCTGTGATAGGTTGCCAATGGTATCAGGGAGGTTATTTAAATTTCTACAATAGTGCAAGTCTAAATGCTGCAGCTGTGATAGGTTGCCAATAGTATGAGGGAGGTTATTTAATTCACTACATCCTCGCAAGTCTAAATGCTGCAGCTGTGATAGGTTGCCAATAGTATGAGGGAGGTTATTTAATTCACTACATCCTCGCAAGTCTAAATGCTGCAGCTGTGATAGGTTGCCAATGGTATCTAGATGCCGCAACTGTCCCAGGTTGCCAAGAATATTAGAAAGTGAATATTCGAAGAAGTTGGAAACATCTGGGTTTACTTGCACTATCCTCAATTGCAAAATGTTACCCACAAGACTGAAGTGAAATGGCTCCTGTATTGGAAAGCTACATTTTTCCAACCTTAGCCATATCAAACTTGAAGGAAGCATGGCTGGTGTGTCAATGAGCAGATTTTTCAAGTGGAGAAATTGAAGACCAGGTCTGCACAACGTTTCAAGCCTTTGCGAATTACCTCCGTTCAGTCGAAGGCGAGCCAAATTGATGTTATTGGATAGGGTGCTTAAATGAACTGCATCCCACAGTCGGGTACCCTCTTTTTCAGCGATGGTTCGCCCCATATCTCGTAAATGGTCATGCATATCAAACACCCCTCTGTCGTCAACCTTTATCAGTAACTTCAGGGAAAGATTCTGTAGAGCTGTGTGTACCATCTTGTACAAAAATTTCCAGAATACAATGGGCAATGCTTTGTGTTCTCCAACGAAGAAGCAAGAGATGTCCAAAAATATTTCTTTTTCCTCTGCACTAAGAGCACTGTAACTGATTTTGAGTCTTTCATGAATGTCTGGGTGGAGAGTAATGTTGTTAAAGACTTCAGTCCAGCAACCTCTGTCATCATGCTTATCATACAAAAAGGCTCCAATCACTTCCAGTGAAAGAGGATGCCCCTTGCAAGCTTCCACTATTCTTCTGGACAGATCTTCGTGAGTGGTAGTTGGAGATGGTCTCAGAAAAGCGTGCCAACAAAATAACTGGAGACCTTCACTTATCTGCAATCCAGTCATTTCGTGGATGTATTCAGATGAGACCCCCGCCACATGTAGAATGTGTTTGTCTCTAGAAGTAATGATAACTCTGCTACCAGGGGCCAGCCAATTCCCAACCAAAACATTTGATTGCACCTCAGCGACATCATCTAAAATCAGAAGCACACGTTTTCCTCTCAAACGATCTCTGAACAGAGATATGCCCACATCGACACTGTCCACTTCCTCACCATACTTGCATAAATCTTTAAGAATTTTTTTCTGCAATTTTGTTAGGCCCGTGGAGTCTGCAGCAGTGGCGCGGACATTAAATAGAAAGGAAGCAGCGTCAAAAAGAGCATAAACTTGGTTGTAGAGGGCCTTGGCAAGTGTGGTCTTGCCAATACCACCAATACCCCATAATCCAGCTTTAACCACACCTTCCTCTGAATTGAGTTTAAATTTGAGAATGAGATGCTGGGTGAGGGTTTCCATTCCGACCGGGTGCTTAGCAACATCGAACGGCACTCTGTCCAATGTCTTAATCACGTCATTCACCACCCTCTTTACTAGCTGGGTTTCCAAGCTGCAAATTAATGTTCACAAACGACCAGTGCAGTCAATAGAAATTGCAAAAGTAAAAAAATATTTTATTTTATTTATATTATTTATTAGAGAGTCAATTTTTGTTATTTAGTTTTTTTTTTAATTGAAGAGATTATTTTATATCAATTTAAAATTATTTTGTTTTATTTACATATGATTTTTTATTTAATTAAAAATTATTTTATTTTAGATTTTAATAAGCATTACTTAGATTGTTCAAAGAGTTATTTTTATTTATTTAAGATTTATTTTATTCTATTTTAAAATTAGATTATGTCATGTTTTTTTTTTTTTAAAGTACACAATCCCTAACATTAGATATTGTGTTTTAGTTATTAGTTAATGCTAAAAATAATTAACCTTCAATATTATTTGAATTAATGAATTTATATAAGAGTTTATAATTTTATTAAAGAATATATTATCATAGGCATTGAGTTGTAATGGTAACAATGGTATATTTATTATTATTTTTCTTTATTTTTAAAGTATTCTTTATATAATAACCAGTCTACAAATAATATATTCTTATATGAATTTGACTCATTATATTATTATATTTAGATTTTAGTATTAATCATTGTTAGAGATAGGTTCCAATCTTTAAGTCTCATTTGTCACTTTTTTTTGAAATATGCAAAGTGTGGACTTCACTCAAATTATCTTCACATTGTATATTTAATCCTTAAACTTTTAAATTTCAAAATTGAAATTTAGCCCTTGCCTACCTCTTCACCAACATTTTTGAGCCAACTTTTTCACTAACTATTGTAAGTTGACCTAGGGTATGTGTTATGCTAATGTGTGTTATATTATATTGAAAGACATTTATTTATTTATTTAAGATCATAAAAAATAACCTAAAAATCATTGAAGAGCATTAATGAAAACAACGTAGCAGCATTATATCAACAAACATCATCATAGGTGTATTGCAATTTTGTTATTGTTGTTCTTAATCATTGTTCCAAAGTTACTAAATTAATCCAACTAGGGCTCTAAGGATAACAAGATCCTCACAATGCAACAAATTCTTCAATGGTGTTTTAAAACACCACCAATCATTATTAAAATTTAGATATTAAATGATTAAGGCAAAAAAATCCAACTATCTAATTTTTGTCAGTCCATTCATAAAACTACAAGTTCAAGTTACGTAAAAGATCAAGTCCACAAGTGGAGTTTTGATTAAAATGTAGATAGTTTGCATAGTTTGAGATACCTGCCTGATTAGGCCTAAAATTATAATGTTGTGGTGAATTTATCCCATTCATCTTAAGAATCATTTTCTCATCTCTAGGATCGAGCTAAGTATCACCCCAATAGAAATCTCTTTGTCTAATTAGACCCTATTATTTACACCCATAAAGTCCACTTGAAGCAATCGCCTAGAACAATATAATAGAAAATATAAACATGACACTACTGTCTAAAGCACAAGTAGAAGGAGGAGGGGATCCCAATCATCCAGTTTGTTTTTGTTTCATACATCAATGGGGTTCAAGGTAACCACAAGAGGGTCTCATCCATCACTATCATCATTAATATTTTTTCTCTATTTTCTTCACCAAACACTTAAGCAAGAGAGATGACAAGAGCCAAATGAGGAGATTTGTTGGAATCAAGTCAATTATAACTTCCTCTATCAACACATGACAAAGAGGTAGAACGCTTACTAACAGGATATGACTAGCCCTACTAAGCATGCTTCATGTAGGAGGATGAGAAGCCTGAGAGTGAGCACCTTGATGACCATGGAAGAAATGGTTGCGATCATGGCAACACCCTCAAGGAGGAGACCGACCACAAGAGGAGGTGGGAATCAGAGGTACCTAGCCATAGCACAAGAGGCATTACCCGAGTGATCTAATAACATTTATAAGTGAGCCACCTCAACTATAAATTTATTTTCTTGCACTTCAATTTGTAATAACACATTATAATAAAAGATAGTTTTAGTATAATTCAAAAACTAATGATCAACAAAACAACTAAAAAAATAGTGAAATTTATATCTTTCCATTTGCTAAATAAAATCTCCACCCTAAAAGCATATTAGAACTAAATGAATTTGTGAGGGATGTTAGGCCAATATCCTAATAAGACCATATTCTAGGAAAAAATCTCAATTCTAAATGGCTTGAAGAAGTTATATATCCAACACCAAAGATCTTGAGATCTAGGACAAAACTAGAAAACACTTTTGAGAGATTCTCGATGCCCACAAATCAAGGATAAAAAATGTTTAAATGGGATAATCTAAAACCAATGGAGAGTCCTTCAAAAAGACACTAATTAAATTGAGGCAATTTAGGCTCTAGCACTATTGACCAAAGAGTGTGAAAGCTATGATACCAAACTAATGCTAGAGACTATAAATTCCATTGTTGATTCATGATGGGCACCATGGGTGGATGGAGAGAAAACCAATGATACCCTTGACAAGGCTTATAATTCCAAAAAGTAGTATTTGGATATTATTTTTGGTCTTTCCACCAAGGCTTGCAAGATCTAATACCAATTTTATAAACCACATCAATCAATATGGATTTTATAATTAAGTCGAAGGTCTCATAATTTTAACTAGAGTCTTCACAAGAGGGCATTCTAACATTGAAAAATGAAAGGAAACTTGCAACCATCTAGTGACAATTTCCACATAACCCAAAAGAAAAATCAATGCAAATAAGTATTTGAAATTCACATGCAAGAGAATAGACAACATACCCATCAAAAGATAACACAAGATATACCCTAAAAAAATCCTCATAGAAAGAAAAACCTAGCCTCCAAAAGCATCCATGACTCATTTATTATTCAACAATAAACATTACAATACATCTTCAGAGCCTCCATAAACAACTTTAAAACATCAAGCCTTTTCAATGCATTTTCCATGTGTCCAAGCATGTAACCACATATCCCATGCCATGCATCACATATGCACTCTTCAAAAGAAGACTCAAAACCCCAACAAACAAACCTTGGACAACTACCCTTGTGTTTGCTTTTACAGAAACAAGCTCACACAAAACCACTAAGTGACCTATTACATAAAACCGTGTGACTAAAACCATGACCCCACATTTAATATTGGGTACTTTATTAAATTACTTTCCCCAATATTAAATAAATACATTTTTAGAACTTATGTCCCTATGTTACATACAACATTATAAAGTGGCCCCAAGAATGTTAACTCCTAGTGATGCACATACTTCTAAGTCCCCATAGGTGTGTTGGGAATAGGATTCCATTTAATCGCAATCCTAAGACATATTTCATGTATCTCTTAAGTCCTCGGAAAGTGTTTCCCAACACTAGGATTAGAAAGAGATTAAATTTGAATGAAATGAACATGTAAATTGACATTTGTAATTATTCTTAAATGGTAGGAACATGTGGGGACACCCAAGAAGAGCTCCTACAAAATAGGAGCACATGGAGCACCCACATGGAAGGTGGAACCCATCTTGCTTAATTTAATTGTTTGGAGGAATGATAATACTTCAGTAATGCATGTAAAGATCCTACAAGTTAGGGATTGAAATTTACATGAGTGGAGTTCAGTTCAATTCAATTCAGTTATGGTTCAGTTATCTTCAGTTGCATGTAGTTAGTTTGAGTTGCATGTTAGTTGACTTCAGTTAACTTGAGTTGCATGACAGATAACAAGTGATACATTCAGTTAAGTGGGGATGATCAATCATGCATAATGTTTGCATGAATTGATGGAGAGATATGTTTCAGTTAACAAAGATTGACTTGCACTCACCTTGGGCGCCCCAGTTGGCGTCTTCAAGTTAACACCTTTTGCATGAGAAGATATTTACAAGGTTGAGTTAAGTGGGGGCCCATTCTTGGGCGCCAACTTTGAGGAGAAGCTTGGAAGATATTTTCTTGACCAACGATCAGTTAGGAGTTCAACTTGGGGTGCCTAAATTGAGGAGACATTGGTTTTGACTTCATGTTACACGATGGAACTCTACTTGCACAAAATGGGCATAGGTTTTTTAGAGGAGCTTTGTGCTTTGTAATTTATAACTCTTTGGAGTTTACAATGCTCATAATTGTCTATTAATTGCAACAAGTTGAAAAGAGTTTTATCAGAGTTTATTGCAGGTTGTGAAGAAGAATTGTTGAAGGAAAAAGAAGCATATCAATCAAACATTGATATAGTATTATTGTAATCTTGTTCTAAGGTTAAATAATACAAACACTATTGATTCTGGTGGTGGAGTTTTTTCCTGAAAGGGTCTCTCCACGTATATGTTGTGTCAACTTCTATCTTCTTGCCTCATTCTTCTACAATATTTTGTCTCTTTCTACAATTGGTTAAAATGATCTAAACAAATAATCATACACAAAGAATTTGTAACAAAGAACACTTACTTAGATCTACAATCTCATAGTTTTACAAGTTTAAAGATACATAATTACCTCCATTATGAGATGCACCACACACATAATAATAAAATTAAACATTATAAAAATTATGCAAGATGTACAACACCTAATTCCTAACAAAAAATAGCAAACCACCAAATATTTTGTTGGTTCATGGAAAGACCAATATGCAAATTAAAACCATTTGAAAGAAGCCAGGGATTCATAGCTTCACAAGCTTGCTAGATACATTTTATCATAAAGGTTCCTTGAATGTAAACAACATACTTCATAATAAAAGGTATGAAGACCTATCCCCTTCTAAGCTAGTCACCCGGTTGCATGACCAAAAAAATTGCAATAGCACACTAAAAATTTCCAAAATGATCCACTTAGTACAAAGGGCCAAACTTTCGCATTGAGTGGAAAGTAATCCAAACCCTCTTGATTCATGGGGAAGACAAAAAAAATCCCAATCCACTGAATGGAAACCTTGCTGATTTTTTGAAGAAGACTAGATAAAATCATGAAGAAGCTTTCTTTAATTTCAAATAGGAAGTTTTAAAGGGAACCCAAAAAAAGGAGTAGTAGACATGAGTAGTTGCAAGTATCTTGGAATAAATCTGAAAATTTCTAGCCAGAGATAAAGGTTTGGTGACCCAATAAGCATTTTTTTCAATTCTAGCAAAAATAGCTTGCCACAAAAAGGTTGGAGATGACTAAAAGATAAAAGCGATGCCCAAAATTTTGAAAATTTCACCATGATCAATCCACTTCCATCCAAAAAAGTTAATCCAAGAAAGCATGAGAAGGAAGGATTGTCTATAACATTGATTCTTTTGCCATTGAATGGAAAAAATCACAGCTTTGGGAAAAAATATCCAAACACTAGTTATTATGTTTTATGTTATTTTCCTCCTCCAAAAGAGAGAAGAATTATCAGTACAATAGCCATTAACAAGTTGAGCTAAAGAATTGAGTAAATAAATACCCTTAACCAATCATTGAGAACAACAAGCACATACAAAGTTGGAGCTCAAGGGAAACATTGACGAATAAATCAAAAGAGCCCAAACACACTAAATTGCTCAATGATTGAAAATAAGACAAATATAGACATCAAGAAAATCATACAAATAGATTGAATGAATTGAGGTCCAAATCCCAAGGCATATAACATTGCAAGGATAAAGTTCAACTCAATACGATCATATGCCTTAGAAAAATCAGTTTTGAAGAAAAGAGCTTGTTCATGAGATTGTCAAGTCCATTCCATGCCTTCCCAAACTAAAATAACATTATCCAATATGTATCTATATTTGATAAAGCTAGTCTATTTAGATCACACAATTTGAAGAAGAAGATGACATAGCTTCAGGGCTAAGACTTTGTCAATGATTTTATAAGAGACATTAAGCAAGGCGATTGGCCGCCAATTACAAATATCATCTATATCCTCAAATCTATGTACAAATATAATATTTCTTTTATTTATAACCTTTCCTAAGGACTTAGATTGATAGGCTTCAAGATAAACCTTGCAAGTCCTCCCCAACATAGATTCAAAGAGTTTTATAAAATTCATAAAGAAAGCCATCACACCTAGGGGCTTAAATCATTAGTCATAGTAAAAGCCACTTCCTAAAGATCA
>VDFB02044999.1:0-13863 GCA_007258455.2 Sequoia sempervirens
CAAGCAAGGAGAATCTAGACCGCAAGCACATATGGCGGAGCACACTGAGCAGAATGAGTCTGCCTTCTTTGCACTCATGGCAAAGAGTCCTACAGATCCTGTAAACTCTTCTACTTGGTACATTGACTCTGGTGCTTCACGCCATTTCACGCATCGCCGCGATTGGTTCATTCAGTACACGCCTTTCAGAGATTCGGTTATCTTTGGAGGTGGCGAAGAGTATACTGTTGTCGGCAAGGGCAACGTACAAATTCAATCTGGTGGGAGAAATTTGATATTTCTCGATGTATACTTTGTACTTGGCATGGAGATGAACTTACTTTCTGTAAGTTAGATTATGACTCACTCTCCTCAGTTGGACATAGTTTTTAGTATGCCTACATGCAGTATTGTTGAAAGAGAGACACAGACTACCGTCATTCAGGGACTTGAGGATCATGGTCTTTATAGACTTGTTGATTCTGGTGATTCTCAAGAGCACGCTATGGCAGCCAGGAGCACTTCTATTAGCAGTCTCTAGCATCAGCGTTATGGGCACCTGAACATGAACTATCTCTCTCAGTTATCACACGATGATCTCGTTGGTGGTCTACCTACGATTCAGACTCAAACTCATGGAGTTTACGAGGCTTGTCAGGCTGGAAAGCAACATTAGACTCCTTTCTCTGATGGTGACTCATGGCGGGCTTCAAGGGTTTTACAGTTGGTCCACGCTGATGTATGTGGTCCAATGCACACGCCTTCCGTCACTGGATCCAGGTATTTTTTGCTTTTTGTTGATGATTTCAGTAGAAAGATGTGGGTGTATTTTTTGAAGCTTAAATCAGAGGTGTTTAGCGTATTTCAGCAGTTTAAGGCCTTGGTGGAAAAAGAGTCTGGTTCTTCTATTATTACTCTCAGGTCTGACAATGGAGGGGAATTTTGTTCCAAAGATTTCTCCACATTCTGTGCTGCACATGGCATAAAGCGCCAATTCACAACACCTTACACCCCTTAGCAGAATGGTGTAGTCAAGCGTTGCAATCGCACCATTACAGAAATGGCACGTTCTATGTTGGAACATAGACATGTTCCTAAGAAGTTCTGGGCTGAAGCAGTGTATACTATTGTTTATCTTCTGAACAAATCTCCTACTCATGCTGTGAAGAAGATGACTCCTGAAGAAGCTTGGTCTGGACGTAAGCCGAACATTAGTCACCTGAAGGTTTTTGGCTCCATAGCTCATGTTTGGATTCCTGATGCTCAGCGCGCTAAGTTGGATTCCAAGAGCCAAAAGCTCATGTTTACAAGTTATAGTGAGAACCATAAGGCATACAGACTGATAGATACAGACATTGATCGTCTAATCTTCAGTCGTGATGTCGTGGTTGATGAGAATGGTGGGCTCTTCTATCAGTCTTCTCCTGTTTGTTATGAGGATCAGCCTCAGAAAGATTCTGATTTGAGTGTTTATCTTCCACTTGGTCCACTTTATGGGAGGGATTCCACTGAGGTGTAGGTACCTCAGCAGCTGATTCCACCACCGATCCCTATTTAGCACGATCTGGATGTTCTTCTAGATATATCAGTTCCAGCTGATCTAGTAGAG
Source organism: Sequoia sempervirens (assembly GCA_007258455.2). Classification (NCBI taxonomy): domain Eukaryota; kingdom Viridiplantae; phylum Streptophyta; class Pinopsida; order Cupressales; family Cupressaceae; genus Sequoia; species Sequoia sempervirens. Next base: position 1,589 of record VDFB02044999.1, read on the forward strand.
GTTGTTCCTCCTGATTCTGATATTGGTTCATCTACTCTACGACCTAAATGGTGGGCTTCGACAATTGGTGCTCTTCATGATGATGAGTTACTAGAGGGTAGATCTGCTCGGAATAAGAGCAAACAACAGAATACAGTGAATTTTGCTCTTATGGCCAACCTTCATAGCATTTCAGAGCCTCAAACATATACATAGGCTAAAGGCACACCTGAGTGGGAACAAGCTATGACAGCTGAACATCATAGTCTCATGTAGAATCACACTTGGGAGCTTTCAGATCTTCCACATGGGAAGAAACCCATAGGCTGCAAATGGGTTTATAAGGTTAAGTATAACGCTGATGGAACCCTTGATAAATACAAGGCTAGGTTGGTAGCCAAAGGGTGTTCACAGCAAGAGGGCATTGACTATGAGGAGACTTTTGCTCCTACAACCAAGATGAGTACCATTCGGCTTGTCCTCTTGACAGCAGCTCAGTTTGGATGGAAAGTCCATCAAATGGGCGTAAAGAGTGCCTTTCTCAATGGTAATTTGCAGGAAGAAGTCTACATGACGCAACCTCCTGGTTTCAAGGTTGCTGGTAAAGAACACCAGGTATGCAAACTGGTGAAAGCACTCTACGGCCTTAAGCAGGCACCACGGGCTTGGTACATGAAGATTGATCAATACCTTATTGATCATGGCCTTCAACGGAGTCCTTCTGACTCTAATTTGTATGTCAATCGAACTGGTGATGATATCTTGTTTCTAGTTGTCTATGTTGATGACTTAATCATTACTGGCAGTTCAGATCATTTGATTGAGGAGATCAAACATAATCTTAGTCAATCATTTGACATGACAGATTTGGGACTACTCCATTATTGCCTTGGTATAGAGGTTTGGCAGTCTACTGGCAGTACCTTCATTTCACAATTGAAGTATGCCAAGAGCTTGTTGGACAAGTTCCGGATGACAGATTGCAAACCAACATCTACACCTATGGAGAAAGGGCTGAGGTTATCAGCTCAGTTAGATTCACCGGTGGAGAACAAATCAGAATTCGGGCAACTTGTGGGCAGCCTCATCTATCTCGCTGCCACTAGACCTGACCTTAGCTTTGTAGTGAGCTACATCTCTCGCTTCATGTCAGCCCCTAAAGCTGAACATTGGGTTACAGCGAAGCGTGTACTGAGATATGTGAAAGGCACTTCTGACCTTGGCATTTTATATGGGAGGTGCAAAGATCCAAAGCTGATTGGTTATATAGACTCAAATTGGGCAGGTTCTGTTGATGACAAGAAGTCTACTTCAGGGTATGTATTCAGTTTGGGTACAGGTGCAGTTACATGGACCAGCAAGAAGCAGCAGGCAGTGGCTCTCTCCTTGACTGAAGCAGAATATAGAGGAGCTATTAAAGCAGCTTGTGAGGCAGTTTGGCTTCGAAGGATGCTCACAGACATGCAAATGTCTCAAGCAGGCCCTTCCCCCCTATATTGTGACAATCAAGCGGTGCTAAAACTCGCCAAGAATCCAGTCTTCCATGAACGGACAAAGCATGTTGATCTCCATTGTCACTTCATTCGCCAGCTTGTCGAAGACGAATCCATAGCATTGCAGTATGTTCCGGTAGAGGATCAAACTGCAGATATTCTCACCAAGTCTTTGAGCTCGGATAAGTTTGTTAGATTTTGGGGGCATCTTGGTGTAGTTGATAGATTAAGCATTAAGGGAGGGTATTAGAACTAGACGTGTTCCTATTTTAATGCTTATGTTTTCTTTCTGTTAAGTCTCTATAATCACGTAACCGTGATTATTGGATCTCATGCTTTTGTAAATCTATATGTACATTCTACCTTTGTTGAATCAATACATTCTATCATTGAATATACATCTGCGCTGCATCTGTAACAGTTAAAGTGCCCTCTAGGCATTGTCAACTAATGCACGGATGAAGACAGGTCAGTAAGATAACATGCAACTTTGCATGTTGCTACTAGAGTGTCACAACTTTCTCAGTTCTCATACTAGGCATCGTGGATTTACTTATATTGGGCATAAGGGCCATTAACATCTCCTTGCTCACATACTGGGTCACAATAACAGGTTGCGTTACTATTCTGTCTACTTTTAGTGGATTGTAGACCTTGGATGTTAGGAGAGATTTTGGTCGTACTTTGCTAACTCATAGGATTGTTAAGCCTATGCCCCCCATATTCTTTGTCTTTTGTGGACATTGTGAGATCCTGCATTGGCCCTATTGTGCTGGTGAATGATGATGTCATCTGTTCTTATTCTAGTAGGAACTTTCATACAAAAATGTTGTAGTTAAATCTCCAACTTGGATCTCCAACTTTGGCCTCATTGACTCTTGCTTCCTTCATGGGTCTTTTCCTGACATAGATATTTATATTTGTACTTGGATCATTGGCTAGAGTTTACCTGTTCTATTATTTTTACATTGTTGGAGTCTTTTGTTACTTTTAGTCATAGGTTTCTTTTGTACCTTAGTAGATTGCTATCCCAACTTGTATTTTTGAGTTTCACTGACCTACTTTTGGTTGTTCATGAGCATTAATATAATTCTTTTCTTTGTTTCTGAATGCATAGTCATCCAATGTTTTACTAAACCTGGATGTGAAGAATTCCTTCATAATTGAGGTTATGTTACAGTTTGTTCCCTAAGGGATTGATTGCTTACTTTTGTTCTTTGCAATATATGCTGTGCATAGCACAATGCATGGATTTTTGGTTTTCATGTAGAGATTATAGTATTGACTCAGTTTCATGTGTAGTATCAATGTAAAAGGGAGATATAAGGGTCACCTGGGAAACACATAAAATCTCCTGTTAACTGTGATTGCATTTTTCTATGCCAGACATATAAGGAGGGTTGAGGAGCTCTTTGTTATGATGAGGTGTGGTAGGTAGAAAGAGAGCTTCTTCCAACATCAGCCCACATAGGGTTGATTCAGTTTCATGTGTGGTTGCTTACTTTTGTTCGTTGCAATATATGCTGTGCATAGCACAATGCATGGATTTTTGGTTTTCATGTAGAAATTATAGTATTGGCTCAGTTTCATGTGTAGTATCAATGTAAAAGGGAGATATAAGGGTCACTTGGGAAACGCATAAAATCTCCTGTTAACTGTGATTGCATTTTTCTATGCCAGACATATAAGGAGGGTTGAGGAGCTCTTTGTTATGATGAGGTGTGGGAGGTAGAAAGAGAGCTTCTTCCAACATCAGCCCACATAGGGCTAGGATCTTCAAGTTGCATTGACAGTGGGGGATATGCTTCTATTTGATATAACTGATGGTTACAATGTCTTCCCTACTGGTGTGAGACTGGATAACCATTTTATATAGTAGCTGGACCATTGCATACTCTTACTGCTTCAATAGGGAAGTATCCATGTTAATTATGTTATCTATCAATATGTTTGCAAATCTCTTTGAAGTAAGGAGGAATCTGTCATTAAAAATTCCATTACTGACAGTTCAGCTCTTTGTTAGAGAAATCTTGTTCATCCTTTTAGATAGATGATTTTTTGATGGCTGAAACTTGAGACATAGGGTATATTTTATGTATTGACCAGCAGAGCAAATTATTTATTTGTCTATGGATGAACTTCTTTTTGTAAAATATATGTTATGCTAGAGCTAATAGTAATTATATATTACTGAATTTCTTCAATAAATTACAGAGATAAAAAATGTCATAGTTGTAACTGGTAATATTATCTTGTTGAAAATGGAAGAACACTATAATTACATGGTGTATTCAACTCAAAAGAGATTGCACTCTAGCATGAAATGTAAACTTAGAGATGGTTGTTACCCACACAATGTGATTGTTATTTACCACCCGAGCAGACAATAGTATGGTGCCTTGTTTCTTATCTCCTTGTTACCGGAGGAAATATGTTAATACTGAATGTGACTTGAATAAGATGTCCCCTTGAGGAGGGTCTTCCCATTTTCTCTATGGATTTCCAAGAATAAGAATTATCACCTTACCTAAAAATTCTTGTTGTACTAGCTCCTGTGTGTCCTCTTTAAAATTTGATAGGATTTGCTTCAAAAGTTAGCTGGGCTGGTCTTCTATAAAATTGAGTGTAAGAGATAGATTGTTTGGTAATTCATGATTAGCCGAACGAACCTTAAACTTACATTAAGTGCAAGGAGCAGACCCTTGCTTGATGATAAAAAGTTTTTTCTTGCAGTCATTAGATATTTCAGCGTTTGGTAATATTTTACTGTATTCTTTGTAAGGACAATTCTTGCAAGAATAATGCAAAAGTTCACTGATTACTTATGTGAAACAATGGTATATGATGAAGCAAGAAATCAAAATATTTTCTTACAAGACATGCCCTCCTTTACATGCACATTCTTTACAAAAGATTTTAATTTTTTTGAAAAAGATAATGTGGATTTCTCATCTAGATTAAACTAATAACAATTCTAGGCAAAATGAAAATAAATACTGGCCCATGACAACTCTTCTGTTGAATGAAATTCATTTTTAAATAATTTTTTTATCTTTTAACTTATTACGAAAAGCTCACAGCAGGTATTTTTTCTCTTGTCAACAGGAACATTCAATTTTTTGGCCTAGAGTCTCAGCAGAAAGTAAATAAATCATTTGTTGTAGTTATTGGTCTTGGCGGGGTTGGGAGTCATGCTGCCACTATGCTACTTCGCTCAGGAGTGGGGAGGATTCGAATTGTTGATTTTGATCAGGTGGATAAGACTTTCACAAATTTTGTTTAAATGATTTTGTCTCAGTTTTGCCTTTGAAAAAATTAAAATCATATAATCTGTAGTTTATTTCTTCTAACATACTGGAGGTTTTTTCATTCCCCACAATTGATTGGCAAGGTGATAAAGGTAGAACATAAGTTCTTAGTTTTCAAATAAATGAAATCATAGTATACAGATTTTATAGAAGTTTTACCAAGGCCAACATGTGTTTTTATCATTTTAATTTTGGTGGGTTATATTAACATATTGCATGCTCTGTACTTTGGCTTTCTTAAGTTAAAAAACAAATGGTCCCATTTTCTTTATGGTCTATGTTTTGCAGGGCAGGCACACTTTAAGGATCAAGGTGCAATCATTCAAGAATTAGATCTCAACATCAGTACATACATTGTCCTCAAGCATTATTATCATTGTGCTTTCTTATTCATCCGGAAATATTCATTTATGCAGACTCATAATGTTTACATTGTCCATTAAACTGGAGTTCAACCAAGATCTGAAGTTTTACATGAATCTTTCAAAAGTTATGTAGGCATTTTTGAAGTCTCCGACCTTAAATATATTCTTAGGAAAGCCATACATCAATAGTAATTACTATATCTTTTACCTTATGTGTCAGTGGTCACAGTACATGGAAAACAATCTGGTCATTTTTATTAGTTTATCAACAAATACCATCTGCTGGAGGGTTGCCTTCTGCTTTAGTTAACAGCTTACACTAACATTCGTCAGCATTCCATGAGGATACATCCCTGGCCATCCAGAAGCAATGGGGGTGCTACATGGAGTTTATTAAAAAGGATACTTTCCTTTCCATCACATTTGCTTCATAGCTCTTATTAAACTAAACACTAAATAGTCAAATATATATGGTTTTGTGAAGTTTATGTTGTGCAAGCTTCAAAACTTACATCTTCTACAGTGTCCAAACTCCATGGAAGATTGACAATCTCACTGGTCTACTTTGACGTTTCATCTATATTTTTTTTGCAAAAACGGATTTTTGTATTACAAAAGGAAATTCAGGTAAAGCTTCTCAATTGTTTTCATTTGAAAATCTAACCTGCTTGGAACCTCTTGCATGAGTCATTTGCTGATTCTTGTGTTTGTTACAGATTGTGCTCCCTCCACTACGAGCTTCTAATGAAAACTACAAATTAACAATGAGCTCACTAATATGGGATCAACAAATATGTTAGGTCGCCTATCCTTGATAAACAAATAAAATACCTTGAACTGATTAGAATAGACTTTGATTAGATTACATAGGTCTCAATAAGTTGAAAGATAGACATCTAGTGATTCAGATCTAAGAGCTGGATGAGAAAAATTATGCTGTAAAATGACACTGAACCACTTATGGAACAAATTTGTGATAATCAGAAATAACATTGGACAATTTTAAACAATTCTAAGTTGTTATGGTACTGTACAGTAAAATGCATGTGCATAATCAATCAGTTCCGGGGAATGGTTTGTCTCAAATGTGAAAGAAGATGGAGGCAAAAATTGTCTTTTTAAAGAAGCCTTTGAAATATTTATATTATCATTATCTAAGTTATAGCTGGGTAAGCTAGTGCCTTCACTACACTCGGTCAATATTTTACATTCAGGACTCTGGGTTTGGGAGAAAAATAACAGATGAACAAACTGAGATGAAGGGCTTGAAGTATGAACTCCTGAAGCTTGAAAATGACAGTCCACAAGTCATTTTGGGTTTCGGGATTTTCTTTCATTGTTGAGAAGCTTTTGGAGTCCTTGAGAGGGCCAAATAGCTTGAAGACCCAAAGAGCTGGAAATGACTATGTCCTATGGTTTGGAAGAATTGCATTTCAAGTCCAAAATGGGAACTTTTCTAAGTATACTACTCACTTCATGAGTTTGAAACTTGAAAGATGGACAGGAAAAATCAAGGAGGAGGCCAAAACTCAAAGCCCAAGATCACAAAATAGAAAACTGAAACAGGAAGAAACAGGATGAATGCCAGAGACCCAAAGCCCAAACTCCCAAAATGGTTAAAAGAACTAATTCCTAGAAGGATGAAAAAAATTACTGAATAAATCTGTACTTGATAAATGGCAAATTAAGTCAAAGGGTATTCACTGGACTTTATAAATCACTAAGTCCACCATAGCACTATATTATGATGGATAAATGATGCAGGAGAAGTTAAGAAGGATAGTTGAGGGTTGCCACCTTGGTGATCCTGTAACAAGCCATAAAGTTGAGATGGCCGAGTCCACTGATATGGGGTGTCTAGAGGAAACATTCAAAACATTCAAGTCTGAGGGGAATCCTTTTAAGCATATAATTTCATAAAATTGGTACATACACTTTGAAGGTGCTTAAGGTTCGAGGTTCAGAACCTCAATCTGTAAAGCGGGGGTTTGTAAGTAGAAAGAAACCATATCAGTTTCCATTCAAAGGAGGCACTAGTGGAGTTACCATACAACTAACAATCCACATCAGACAATATGTCAGTAGTGACCTGGCATGCCAGCATCCACATTGGCAGCCACGAGACAATATGAGCAATCATCATAAATAAAATAACTTTTTTTTGAGGTCTTTAGCTCTGTGTGGCGAAGAAGTTCTGTAATTGTCAAACAGTCACTCAGCCATCTATAACTGTTAATGATCTTTCAAGATTTAAATTATTTAATAAATTGAATATGTATCATATGCATAAATATGCTAACTTAAAATAGAAAAGGAGAGTTCTTCGTGGTGCTGGAATTTTTTGTTCTTTTGATTTTCCATCATTTCTGTTTGTTTTATGTTTCACTTGCAACTGTGCACGCTGCTTCACCATAAATCTTTGAGCACTATTTCTTTCATGACAATTTAATTCCTCCAGAATCGGTTGTTGTTATTCATCTTTCTTGGGTGATTGATCAATTGTATCATGGATAATCATAAAATTAGTATTAGAGTTAGATTTCAAGTCCTTTTCCATACACTGGTACACACAGTTGCCCTTACAAAATATTGACAATCTATTTGGACAAATGGAATGTACATAAACGTCAAACTAACTTTGCTCTAATGCTTTCTTGTTAGAAAAACATGCAAAAAGGCAATTTATCATGGTAGCAAGACATTAGAAGACATTGGGAGTATCAGAGCTTGACTTTGAGGGTTTTGCTATACAGTGTTATCCAGAGTTTTCTTTTGCTACCAAACCGCAAGATTTCTAAAGATTGAATTCAGGAGCAGAAGTAGGGTGGGCCACTGCCAAATTATAGATGCAGCATAAAAAGCACACAAAATTCCAAAATGTAGAGATCTCTGAGGAGTTTAGGCCACGTGCCAAAATCTATATTTGAGGGAATTCATATTGTTCTCATATTAGATAAACTTCTTAAAAAATCAATAAAGTGTGGTAGTGAGACATTCTGACTATCAGAGCTTGACTCTCAGAGTTTTTCTAGGCAATGTTATCCACAGCTGTCTTTTGCTGCCAAACAGCAGTATTTCTGTAACTTGATTTCTGGAGCAGTACAGTGGACCATTGCCACATTATAAATGCTACATAAAAAAGCACAAGAACTTCCAAAATGTGGAGACCTTTGAGGAATTCAGGCCATGTGTTGAAAGATATATTTAATGGAATTCATACTATTAGATTTAGCCATGGCAGTTCTGCCCAGAAGAGCCATCTACTGTTGGTTGCAGCCTTTCTGGTTTACTTTGAATGATGAATCCCAATAGCTGGTGTGAAGCTTTAAAGTTGCCGACTCATTGCTGACTTTTTCAGAGGGATCAAACATGGCTATAATGATGATCAAATGGCAATTTTATAAGGGCATTTGATTTCTTGGGACATCATCCACATGGATGGTCATCATTGATGTCATTTGTATGTTGGTGAATCCATGCTGATCAGCTTTCTGATTTCATTTCTGTACTGTACAACAGTATCTGGCACATAATTTTTGTTTTTCATCCCCACACATTGGCTCGTCAGTCATCTTATATTGCTGGAAAGCTCTTGATTTGTGTTTAACAAATTTTGTTTCAACTATTCTGATGCCTTCGCTAGTCAATAAGGCCTGCTCTTCTCTCTCTCTCTCTCTCAAGTTTTATTTTGATAGACAAAATACCTATATCACTGTCAAAAGGAAAATATGCATAACAGCATAGCACTAATTTGTGGTACTATCAAAGAGAACAGAGCACATGATCTGAAAAACTTATGGCAGGATCAGAAATCTAATGCTTATTTTCTCTTACTTAATGCTTATTGATGAACTTTATGGCTTTATTATTTCATGTTAATACCATTGGTTATATACGTAGTCCTTTTGTTTGTTATTTATTTTAAGCATCAATTGGGTATAAGGAAAATAGGTCCTCTTTGTGCAATTTGTATTTGTATCAAAACCTATCTTACAATGGAAGGATTTGTAAATTGATATTCTTAAGGAACTTTTGATCGTCCTTATATTGGAAACATTCATTTTTTCTAGTTAAAACAGTGGCTATAACATAGATTTTCCTAATATGACCTTTATAAAAAAATTTAGTTTTAATATTAACCAAACTACTGGTCGTCATAAAGCAAAGTCATATATAAAATACATAGGTGAGTATTATCCTATCATTAATTTTGGATCATTTCTTCATTTGTTGGATAATTTATTATCTAAATTGTTTAATTATTGTATCATTTTCAGGTATCTTTATCGTCATTGAATCGCCATGCAGTTGCAACAAGAGAAGATGTGGGGACGTCAAAGGCACTTTGCCTTAAGAGGCATTTTCAATCTATTTTTCCAGAAAGCCAAATAGATGCTAGGGTGCAGTTATATGATGCATCATCCGAGGAAGATATTCTTGGAGGTCAACCTGATTTTATTTTGGATTGCATTGACAACATTGATACGAAGGTGGGGTTTTAATTTCTATTCTCATCTTGGTAAATTTTATGTTTTTATGGTAAATGTTTAATATTATGAGATGAAATTTTCTGTTATGTACTCAAAGGCTTAAAAGTCTGTTGAACATATCATGTCCTTTGTGCTGCAAAATCCAGAAATGCTTAAAAAGCAAGTGTAAGTCCTTTCACATATAACCAGTAATATATGCCATATAGACAAGTCTCCAATTATTGCTTCTTAAAATTTAGTAAATAAAGAATGTGGTAACTATAGTTTCTTATTGTATATTTGTAATATGTTAAGAGCACAATTCCCGGAATTTACCAAGCACAGTTTTAATCATTTATAACAGCAAGAGTAAATGCAGGAAATAATCATTTTATTAAATTCAAGTACGATTACAGATTTAGGTTAAAACATTATGCCAATTGGAATTAAAACCAATTACGAAACCCTTTGTTTGACATGCCCTGCATGCCTCTTTTCCAATGCCCACCACTTACCTTGATTGATTCACACAAGAATTTTCATGCCACGTATCCATGTTTACAAGGAAATGTATAGTTTTCCAAGGGAGTTGATCAGCCAACATACCCTTTCAAATCCTTAATTACACTACTTGTTTATGTAATCAATTTACAAAATGTTGTTTTATTTTACCATCTCTTTTACCTCATTGAAAAATTCAAAAAAATATTATTCCTTATTATATTTGGGTAAATGTTAGAACATATTGTTGTTAGGGGTCATACTCATGAGAGATGGGTTGCTGTGAACCACCATTCATGAAATATTGGTCACTATAGACTGACTTGAAACTAAGTAGTGGAATCTTGATAAATTGTTAGATAGTTTGATACACTAAAAATATGCTACTTATATGAAAATTAATGAGGTGGGGGATCTATAATGAATGGTTCATAAAGCACAACAATTGTTGAAGGTTTTGCAAATAGAGGGTAGCAAGCTAAGTGGGCTTGATTGTGGGGGAAACTCCATAGTTAAGTTCACTTGAATAAGATTAGCAATAGGATGGATGATCCTCTAGGAAATTGTAATAATTCACCCTTGTAAGCATCACATGGATGTAGTGATTGTTAAATGGACAATTCATGCTCACAAGAGATGGGTTGTTGTGAAGCATCGCCCTTGAAATATAGTTTGATGTAAATTCACTCAAAACTACATAGTTCAATCCTAATAAATCATCACATATTTTGATACACTGCAGAAGTGCCACTTACATGAAAATGAATGAGCTAGGTGTCTTTATTATGAATGGTTTGTAAGGCACAATACTTACTAAAGGTTTTGCAAATTGGTTTGCAAGCTAAGTGGGCTTGATTGTGGGGATAAATCCATGGTTAAGTGTGCTTTAATAGAGTAAAGTAGTATTGGGATGGGTGACCTCCTAGGAGGTTGTCGTGGTTCACTCCTACAAGAATCACTTGAATGCAATGAGTGCTAAATGGATCATTCACACATATGACTTATGAGTGATGGGTTCTTGTTAACTACCACTCATGAAATATGGGTTGATGTAGATTGACTCGAAACTACCTAACCAAAATTTGATAATATCATATAGTTTGCTACATTGTGGAAACACCATTTACATGTAAATGAATGAGATAGGTGGCTCTATAATGTAATGAATAGTTAATAAGGAACAACACTTCTTAATGGCTTTGCAAATGAGATAACAAGTTAAGTGGGCTTGATTGTGGGGGAAACTCCATGGTTAAGCACTCTTAAACTGGAATAGTACTAGGATGGGTGACCTTTCTCAAGTTGTGATGCTTCAACCCTATGAGCATCACCTATAAGCGTGGAACGCTAAATGGAAATTCATACTCATGAGAGATGATTTCTTGTGAATGACCACTCATGAAATATGGGTGATTATAGATTGACTCAAAACTACGTAGCTAATCATGATAAATCATCACATAGTTTCCATTTAACACCATCACATAGATTATAGATGGATGATACATTCCAGAACCACCATTTATATAAAATGTACCACCTAAGTGTTTGCACCTTGCCAACATTTTAATATTTAAAGTCCCTTAACCCTAGGCACCTTTGACAAATAAATAAAATAAAAAATAATCTGATAAGGAATTTATTCAATACATTATATATAAATACATATAGGTTATGATCCATATAAGGAAGCAAATATTTATTTAAGTTTTTTTTTTAATAGTTATGGCACATAATATACATACATACTTATAACATAGAAAGATTTTGTTAAATATCTATGTTAAAGTGACTTAAACTATTTACAGGTTTAAGTTTTTTCTATTTAATGATCTCACATTTAAATGTTGTTTTTTTGATACGTGATTGAGTGTCGTGGCGCCTTCTTGCTTTATCTATGTATATATCTATCAACATCCAAATTCTTTTAACAACCCATTAACAAGGTAATTAGTTTGAGGTTTCCCAGCTTCAAAAATCTGGGAGAAGAAGCAAACAAACTACTATCAAGATCTTAAGCTTGTCAATCTGAATCTTCACCAATTAAAACAGGAAGATAACCTTCACAAGCACAGGGGATCTGTCCAAACTAAAACAAAACCTGTATAGCACTTTTTAACATGTGATTGAAGAGTCATCTTGCTTTGCAGAAGAAGGCTT
>VDFB02045001.1:0-16561 GCA_007258455.2 Sequoia sempervirens
ATATTGAATTAAGACTACTACAAGTGCATATATTAATACATCATACTCAATCTTAAATGATTATTGAAGATAAAATAATGCAAACATAGTGCAAAGTAGATTCTATAAATCAATTATTTAAATTCTTTTAATTTTATGGATAACTGAATGAACTTGTCTTTAATTATACATTTGGTAACATAATTTAGAGGAAAATTCACATAATAAAAACTAAGTATAAATCTCAATTAGATATATTTTTATCTTAAGAAGTTGTGGAGATCCATGAGTTTCGTTGGTTGTGACATTCGTAGATGCCTTGAATCATGGTTGGGTTCACATGTACTCCTTGTGTGTTTACTATGTCTCCTATATATTTTAACTTCCACTTTGAATATGGAAATTTATCCATGTTTGCATAAAAACTATGGTTCCACAAAGTTCCAAGAACTTTTTCTATAAAACAAATGTTCATCCCATGAATTTTTGAAGATTAGAATCTCATCAAGGTAGACTAGAATTAATGAAGTGAATACTTTGAGAATGCACTCATCATCCACATGAATATAGTTTGTACATTAATAAAGCCAAATTGTATTAATAAAATTGAACCCTTATTTGTTTCCTTTAATTACATATTCTATATGTATTTAGGTTCAAAAAAGTGATGATACCCACTTAAGATTTTTTTTGGTTAAGAATTTTGCACTATACAAATATCCACTAAATCCTTAATTCTTGGAATCAAATATTCATTCTGATGCTAATGAGAGTTATAGATACTTGATTCATAACCTCCATTTATTTTACTTCTTCTACATATGTACAATTAGGCTATTCCAAGGTGACAAGCTAGGACTAATGTGTCTTTTATCCATGAGTTCATAGATCGGCCACTTGGTTTCTACACTTTAAAAAATCATTAGTATTAAGGATCATTAGGTAGAGGTAGTATAATAATCATATCAATAGTATTTCATACCACAAAGTGTATAGTAACTTATTTTGGTGTCTAAAACATACATTTTTATTCTTACAACTTGTGGTTCAACATTGAGTTATATATTACTATTGCAAGAGGAACTATACTTTGAATTGGTTCTAAATTGATTTTATTCTAGTTAGGTCTCACAATCAAAATAATAAACCTTTTACTAGAAATGAATATATTTTTACATTATTTAACACTAATAAGTGATATATCAAGGACCAATTTTAGTATGTGGTAGATCTAATCACCAACGTCTCTAAGAAAATTTCAAATATTTCCTTCATATATGCATGTCAATGGTAAAGATATGGTTTCCCAAGTAAAACATCACAAATCTCTAATGAGGCAATGTTGCAAAGCAATCTATCTTGGAAATACTTGATGTTCTACACCAAGTGACACTATTGAGTGTCATAATTCTTAAATTATACAATAAACCATCCAATAGTATATGGTTGTGAGTGATGCATTAGAGGAAAGTTTAGGCTTAAAACTACTTTAAGATAAATTAGGTTATTTTGACTTTTATTGTTAATAATGGAGTTTATTGGTTGACTATTATTCCATTTTTGAGAATTTAACAATTTTTATACTTCATTTATGTACACAAGGGAAGTATACATGCTTTTAATATCCACCATAGTACTAGGTTTATATTTAATGATTTACTTATCCATGTCTAGTTCTACAAATCTTGTACCCATTACTTCAATTTTTGCAAGTATATTATTTTTAGAGGAGCATTCTTTAGTAGAATTACTATTAGAGTTATGAAATAAACACCACATACCAATCATATAATACTTATTCATTTGATCATTCTTGATTCTTATATGGTTGGAACTAAGATCCATTCCCTAGTTTGAAATTCTACTTGGAATTCTTAGATTGTGTTTTGTTATATGACTTATAATCTTGAGCCTTAGTTTTTCCCTTGGGGCCTTGGCTTCAAACTTGGAAGGAAACATATAAAATTCTCACATTCAATATATTTATAATAAATCCATATCTAACTAAATATGTGGTATGAAGCCTAACATATACTTGAAAATATGATTTTTATCTTAATCCTAAACTCCTAATTTAGAAACCAAAGTATGAAAGGGATTTTCATATTACTACACTAATCAATCTTGGCCTTTCTGCAAATAAGAGAAATTGATGTACTATTCATCAAAGTTTAAAATAGGGTAAAATGTTTTTTGTGATACTACGAAACCATTCCATGTGTTATTGATTAGAGAAATGATTAACTTTTCAGTATGAACAAATTAGGTTGTCAATTATCTATGGAATTTGTAACTATTTTTCCTTCAAACATGGGATACCTATATTGACTTGTACCTTGATGGCATGTGATCACAAAAAAAATAATGTGAATTAGAAGGAGTATGAATCTACTTAAAAATTAGTAAGGACTTATTAACAATACTCGCTCTTTCATATATGTGGTGTTCTTCCAATTTTCCCATTTTGCTTGCAATGTATGCTTTATTAATTTTGGAACATCTTTGAAGTTAGTATCATTTATAATTTTTCTCCCATCTGAGCACATGTAGGAATATAAAATAAAGAGTCACAAGTATCAATTCATAACTTCCTATATTTAGATCTAGTAAGAGAAAGAATACAAATAGAGATGAATTTTAGTTACACTATGATGCCACTTATAAATTATATGAATCATGTATTCTTTTATGCTAGTAATTTATGGCCCATGAGAAGATAGATTGGAAAACCCCAATTAAAAAACAATAATTAGGTTATGTGAGGAAATGATTTATGAACTACAAAGAGTAGAAATATGCAATGGATAAATAAGGAAAACAAAGAAGATAATTGATATTTGCAGAGTTGAATAATAAATTTGTATTATTGTAATACCCCCATGTTACTAATACTTGTATTACTATTTGTTACTCTTATGTGTGAGCTTGATTCTAGTTTCTAATGGTGGTTAGTTCACCGTCTTGGTGTGTGAGGATGCCTCCTGTATTAGGGAACCTTATTTCCTCTTATTTACCGGCTTCCAAGAGTAAGCCGATTTTATGAGGGGGAGGATGTAATACCCCTCCTCTTACTGTTTGGATTTATTATTTTTCTATGCGTTCGTTTGC
Source organism: Sequoia sempervirens (assembly GCA_007258455.2). Lineage (NCBI taxonomy): Eukaryota > Viridiplantae > Streptophyta > Pinopsida > Cupressales > Cupressaceae > Sequoia > Sequoia sempervirens. The sequence continues at coordinate 3,088 of VDFB02045001.1, forward strand.
TACTTGTGACTATGATGGTACTGTTATTGTTGATTTGGTTAGTTAGACGTTAGATGATGCTGTTATTTCATTATGGACATGATTATTTCATATGACATTATGGTTGGTTATATTAGTTGATTTTCAGAATTATGATATGATGCAATGATTTAATGAATTATGTCATAAGATGAATTGTTAGTTTATAAATGTTATTTTATCAGTTAAATTATAATTGTTAGAATAGGTGTGATGAAGGACAATATGGCATCACTCATTCACGAGTGCCCTGCTATGTTGCGATTCCTTCTCACAATGCAGTACTTTGATTTAATGCTTTGATTTTATATATATGTATGCACATGTACACAACTTCGTTTGTATGCAGGATTTGCAGGTACAAGTCTCGATTCCACCTGCTTCGGCAGGACAGGGCGAGCACCAATAGCCCAACGGTTAAATGTTGAAACAGAGGTGACGATGAAGTCATCTCGTCCCATGATGTCAGATCGTCTCGTTTGTTTGGTATTGCCTATTTTGTGTAATTGTCGTCATTTGTGTTTTGTGTTATGTGTTTTGTCGTATTTTATTTAAGGTGGCATTTTATAAGTTATGATTTATTTTATTTAAGTGATTGAAATAATTGTTTATTTTTAATGTTAGAATAAATTGTATTTAAATATTTAAATGTTTTATTTAATTTTATAAGGTCATGTGTTTTATTAAATGATAATTAAAAATATTAAATTGTGTTTTATTATTTTAATTAACTATCTTGTTGAGGATAATTGTAGAATACATTATTTAAATTAAATAGATAATGTGATGTGCAAGTAAAGTGGTAAAAATAGAAATTAAAACAATAAAACAAATAAAAGATTGAAAAAGTTGTGAGAACGAATAAGAATACATATCTGATTAAAAAGCTGGCTTTTAAAGAATTATTTTCTTTGATTTTTGATTTTTAGAGTTTTTAGAAGAAATTGACAATATCTTTTATTTAATTAAGAATTTTTGTAAGTTTTCATACACAGAAGATTAGGGATTCAGAAGTTGCACAAGTGATTGATTTTGTATTTTTGAATCTGAAGAGAGCATTTTTCAACCTGTTGATATAATCTGAGGAGAGTTCTAGAAAGGGTTTGGGGGAATCTATTACTGGCTATTCTGGAATCTTTTGAACAAAGGATCGGGTTCGAGATTTGAGCACAGTTACTCAGAGGAGATTCGAGGCAGGAAGGAGGAACTCTTCGTAAAGGCCGTCAGGAACCAGCTTCATCAGATTCTCGAGAGCGCAGGACTACAGGTTCCACTCTCTTATCTTAATGGTTTTAAATCTGTGAAAGAAATAATGTGGTGTTTTAGAATCAATCTCTGTTTTAAAAATAAAAAGAATCTGTCTGTGATTTAAATTTTAGTGATTTTTTTGAGATTAGAAAACGAATAAACAAATAGGTTTTCCTTTGAAAAGAAAATTCAGGTTGAGATTAGAAATAATATTTGCAAGCAAACTGAAAAGAAACTCTGTCGAATTCCGTATGAATACGCCCAATTTCTCTCTCTTATTTTTATTGAGGAAAAGATCAATCTTTGTATTTTAATAAATTTGAGATTTTATTTTTTTGTGATTATCTTTAATATGTATTTTAAATAAGTGATTCTGTATTTTATACAGAAGATTGAATTATTTGTGTTTATATAACCTTATATATATATATTTGTTTTCTTTTATTGAAATCGTATGTTTGAAGTATTTATATTTTAAAGAAAATGAAAATTGGAATTTTTGAAATCTGTACCGTGCGCAGGAAATTGTTTTGTTTTTCCGTGTTCATAGAAAAAAATAAAATTAAAAGTTAAAAGGATTTTATTATCGAAATTTTATTTTATATAAAATGTTTTTTTTTGTTTGTATGGGGTTGGGGAGGGCACGGCAGGCCGTACCCACCCCGCCCCCACTGTGGCACGGACTGCTGCATACAGCAGCCCGCGGCAGTCCCCACTTGGCCGCTGTACAGCCGCGGCCGGGGTCTTTTGTTTTAAATTTTATTTTTTATTCATTTATTTTATATGTTTTTTTTTATTATATACATATAATATATATAATTATATATATATATATATATTTTTAAAAATATATAATTGTTTGTATTTTATTAAAAGTGAAATTATAATTTTTTTATTTAATATTATTTATTTTAAAGTGGGATTATGATTATGTAGTTTTAGTGTTAATTAATTACAGTTTAAGAATGTAATTTTATATTTGATTTAAATGTTCAATTTTGTTTATAAATAAGTAATTTTTTTTATATATATATTCTAAAATGGGTCTTATTGAGACAACCGTATTGAGTTATTTAATTGGGAATGGAAACAAATTTACTGGTGCAACTTTGCAAAATGTGATGTGAGCTTTCCTATTATGTTATATTTTTTCTTTATCGCTTTATGTTGTCTATGTGGGAACCCTATTGTCTTGTAACCCTAGTCCAGAGGCATGTTTAGTTTTGAAGTTGTCTTCATCTTATTTATACCTTTTATTTTGAAGCTTAATGATTTATGCTTGGAAGGGTTGAACGTGTTCTTATGTTAGTTTGTTATGGGTTGTCGCGAGATGAATATTACCTCGCGCATGTGGATTCGAGTATTATGATTTATATGATTTAGTTCAACCCTTGCCGATTTGAGATATGTTAGGGGTCATCGGGAGAGTGGCTCTTCGTGGGCGTTGGCGCCTCAGGATGAGGAAGGGCTCAAGATAACCCATGAAAGAGTAGTTAAACAAGTGATAACCTAAACAATAGAATTTAGGGGGTTGGGTAGTTAAAAGACACAAGATAATTAAAACTAGATTCCTTGTCTATGCATTAGGGCTACCATGGACTGGTGATAAATTGAGAAGGTCGTGGTCGGCATAGTCGTAGTCTCGTCTTCATGAGAGATTATTGGCTCTGCATTAGCTACCCTATGGTGCTAGCGCCTCAGTTAGGAGGAAGGGCCAGGAGATCCATAGATGGGTGTCGGCGCCTCGGTTGGAGGAAGGGCCAGGAGAATCCCATGAGAGCAATGCGATGACACTCTCCACTTGACACCCTTGTGTTTTGTTTTGTAGTTGCCTCTAGATATTGTATCTTTATGTTGTTTCAAGGGCTAGGGAATCCATAGATGGGTGTCGGCACCTCAGTTGGAGGAAGTGCTAGGGGATCCCATGAGAGCTATGCGATGACACTCCCCACTAGACATCCTTGTTCTTGTTTCTTGTTGCCTCTGGATATTGTAATATTTATGTTGTTTCTGATTTTAGGGCTAGGGAATCCATAGATGGGTGTCGGCGCCTCAGTTGGAGGAAGTGCCAAGGGATCCCATGAGAGCTATGCGATGACCCTCTCCACTTGACACCCGTTTGCCTTGTGTTTGGATTGCCTCTGGAATTTGTGTACTGAATTGTTGTTTTAGACTCATATGGAATCATGTTCTTTTTTATTGTTCAGATTTATTTGAAAATGTATTTTGGATATGGGTTCTTGGTCCTTATCTTTATGTTGTTTGAGGCTAGGAATCCATAAGATGGGTGTAATCTCGGTTGGAGAAGTGCAGGATCCCACGCAGGAAGCTATCGCGATAGCCTCCCACTAGACATCCTTGTTCTTGTTTCTTGTTGCCTCTGGATATTGTAATATTTATATTTGTTTGATTTTTAGGGCTGAGGAATCCATAGATGAATTCTTCAGCCTCGGTTGGAGGTAGTGCAGGGGATCCCGAGCTATGGGATGACCCTCTCCATGACCTTAGATTTTCCCTTGTGTTAGTGCCTCACAGGAATTTGTGTCTTGAATTGTTGTTTTAGACTCATATGGAATCATGTTCTTTTATTGTTGATTTATTTGAAATGTATTTTGGATGTCGTTTGGTTCTTGGATATTGTATCTTTATGTTGTTTGATTCTTGTGCATTTGGTTTTATGATTGCTATTTAGTTACTTGTATAATTGAGTGATACTTTGTTTTAATTATGATGAGTTTCATAGTTTTTAACTTGTTATGTGATTTGTGAACATTGATGGTTGTTTCATTGTATGTCTTGAGTTGTACTTGTTTTGTCTTTATGTTGTTGTTGAGTCGGTTTGACATTCATGATGGGTTCTCTTCCTTGTCACCTCTGAGTACGGGGGTGAGTTACTTGTAATTCACATGTGGTTGAATTAGGCATGCTTTCTAAAAGCGCAGTTGGAGTTTTCCATGACATCATCCTCTTAGCACTTTTCGAGTTGGAGTTGTACCAGTATTCACCTTTGTATTTCAGATTTCATTGTAATTGTATCATCCCACATGTTTGGGAATTTAATTGTAATTCATTTATCAGAAGATTGTAATGTAATATTAAAATAATGATGTAATAGTTAGGATCATTTGTATCTTTGTTAAGAGATTTATCATCGATGTAATTATGCGATGTTTATTACTCATCATAGTTATTAGGATGTATCTTTATCCTTAGTTATTATATAAATGGTTATGTTGTAATATTTATCTTTTATTATGTTTAGTTGTTGCGATGTAACCTCGCGTGCCCCAGAGAACCAAGTGTATTAATGCTATGTAGTATGTTATGTGGTTATGGTTTAATGTTATTGCATGTTTACTTTAATTGTTTTAATAAAAAGAAAATTATTAGCATTATTGTGTATGTTCTAGGGTTTACCTGTGAGTGTTACAACTTATTATCGAGCATAGAGTTCATACTGGACACTATGTGTGCTCACTATGTAACCTTACATTTAGTCCCTTGAGTCTAGAGTTTCACTTTTCTGTTGTCATTGTTGCGAACCTGAGTTTCTTCTATTAGCCGGTGTAGGGTTGAAGGTGCAGAAAACTGATAGGAAAGGATAGGACCCTCGGTGTAGTGCGCAATGCACCGATATCCTTCCTATCAAGGATGCATTATGAACCCTTGTGTCATTGTGTGATGTGGTTTCCAGTGATGTGAGTTATGTGTGTGGTTTGTGGCATGCTCTCTGCGTGGGTGTTGTGTGCTTACTCTTATCTATTTAATGGCTTCCCCGAGTAAGCCATATCCTTGGGGGGGAGGATGTAATACCCCCATGTTACTAATACTTGTATTATTATTTGTTACTCTTATGTGTGAGCTTGATTCTAGTTTCTAATGGTGGTTAGTTCACCGTTTTGATGTGTGAGGATGCCTCATGTATTAGGGAACCTTATTTCCTCTTGTTTACCGGCTTCCGGGAGTAAGCCGATTTTATGAGGGGGGGGGATGTAATACCCCTCCTCTTATTGTTTGGATTTATTATTTTTCTATGCGTTCATTTGCTACTTGTGACTATGATGATACTATTATTGTGTTGGTTGGATTAGGCGTTAGATGATCTTGTTATTTCATTATGGACATGATTATTTCATATGATGACATTATGGTTGGTTATATTAGTTGATTTTCAGAATTATGATATGATGCAATGATTTAATGAATTATGTCATAAGATGAATTGTTAGTTTAGAAATGTTATTTTATCAGTTAAATTATAATTGTTAGAATAGGTGTGATGAAGGACAATATGGCATCACTCGTTCACGAGTGCCCTGCTATGTTGCGATTCCTTCTCACAATGCAGTACTTTGATTTAATGCTTTGATTTTATATATATGTATGCACATGTACACAACTTCGTTTGTATGCAGGATTTGCAGGTACAAGTCTCGATTCCACCTGCTTCGGCAGGACAGGGCGAGCACCAATAGCCCAACGGTTAAATGTTGAAACAGAGGTGACGATGAAGTCATCCCGTCCCATGATGTCAGATCGTCTCGTTTGTTTGGTATTGCCTATTTTGTGTAATTGTCGTCATTTGTGTTTTGTGTTATGTGTTTTGTCGTATTTTATTTAAGGTGGCATTTTATAAGTTATGATTTATTTTATTTAAGTGATTGAAATAATTGTTTATTTTTAATGTTAGAATAAATTGTATTTAAATATTTAAATGTTTTATTTAATTTTATAAGGTCATGTGTTTTATTAAATGATAATTAAAAATATTAAATTGTGTTTTATTATTTTAATTAACTATCTTATTGAGATGAATTGTAGAATAAAATTATTTAAATTAAATAGATAATGTGATGTCACAAATAAAGTGGTAAAATAGAAATTAAAATGATAAAACAAATAAAAGATTGAAAAGTTGTGAGAGCAGAATAAGAATCTGAGATCGATTAAAAAGCTGGCTTTTAAAGAATTATTTTCTTTGATTTTTGATTTTTAGAGTTTTTAGAAGAAATTGACAATATCTTTTATTTAATTAAGAATTTTTGTAAGTTTTCATACACAGAAGATTAGGGATTCAGAAGTTGCACAAGTGATTGATTTTGTATTTTTGAATCTGAAGAGAGCATTTTTCAACCTGTTGATATAATCTGAGGAGAGTTCTAGAAAGGGTTTGGGGGAATCTATTACTGGCTATTCTGGAATCTTTTGAACAAAGGATCGGGTTCGAGATTTGAGCACAGTTACTCAGAGGAGATTCGAGGCAGGAAGGAGGAACTCTTCGTAAAGGCCGTCAGGAACCAGCTTCATCAGATTCTCGAGAGCGCAGGACTACAGGTTCCACTCTCTTATCTTAATGGTTTTAAATCTGTGAAAGAAATAATGTGGTGTTTTAGAATCAATCTCTGTTTTAAAAATAAAAAGAATCTGTCTGTGATTTAAATTTTAGTGATTTCTTTGAGATTAGAAAACGAATAAACAAATAGGTTTTCCTTTGAAAAGAAAATTCAGGTTGAGATTAGAAATAATATTTGCAAGCAAACTGAAAAGAAACTCTGTCGAATTCCGTATGAATACGCCCAATTTCTCTCTCTTATTTTTATTGAGGAAAAGATCAATCTTTGTATTTTAATAAATTTGAGATTTTATTTTTTTGTGATTATCTTTAATATGTATTTTAAATAAGTGATTCTGTATTTTATACAGAAGATTGAATTATTTGTGTTTATATAACCTTATATATATATTTATATATTTATATAAATATATATATATATATATATATATATATATATATATATATATATATATATATATATATATATATATATATATATATATATATATATATATATATTTGTTTTTCTTTTATTGAAATCATTATGTTAAAGTATTTATATTTTAAAGAAAATGAAAATTGGAGATTTTGAAATCTGTCGTCTTGAGGAAATTGTTTTGTTTTTCCGTGTTCATAGAAAAAAATAAAATTAAAAGTTAAAAGGATTTTATTATTGAAATTTTATTTTATATAAAATGTTTTTTTTTGTTTGTATGGGGTTGGGGAGGGCACGGCAGGCCGTACCCACCCCGCCCCCACTGTGGCACGGACTGCTGCATACAGCAGCCCGCGACAGTCCCCACTTGGCCGCTGTACAGCCGCGGCCGGGGTCTTTTGTTTTAAATTTTATTTTTTATTAATTTATTTTATATGTTTTTTTTTATTATATACATATAATATATATAATTATATATATATATATACACACTAATATATGTATATATATATATATATATTTTTTTAAAAATATATGTAATTGTTTTGTATTTTATTAAAAGTGAAATTATAATCTTTTTTATTTAATATTATTTATTTTAAAGTGGGATTATGATTATGTAGTTTTAGTGTTAATTAATTATAGTTTAAGAATGTAATTTTATATTTGATTTAAATGTTCAATTTTGTTTATAAATAAGTAATTTTTTATATATATATATTCTAAAATGGGTCTTATTGAGACAACCGTATTGAGTTATTTAATTGGGAATGGAAACAAATTTACTGGTGCAACTTTGCAAAATGTGATGTGAGCTTTCCTATTATGTTATATTTTTCTTTATAAACATATTTGTCTATGGGAACCTATTGTCTTATAACCACAGCGGAGAGCATGTTTGGATTTTGAAGTTGTCTTCATCTTATTTATACCTTTGATTTTGAAGCAATGATTTATGCTTGGAAGGGTTGAGCGTGTTCTTATGTTAGTTTGTTATGGGTTGTCGCGAGAGGAATATTATCTCGCGCGTGTGGATTCGAGTATTATGCTTTATATGATTTAGTTCAACCCTTGCCGATTTGAGATATGTTAGGGGTCATAGGGAGAGTGGCTCTTCGTGGGCACCGGCGCCTCAGGATGAGGAAGGGCTCAGGATAACCCACGAAAGAGTAGTTAAACAAGTGATAACCTAAACAATAGAATTTAGGGGGTTGGGTAGTTAAAACACACAAGATAATTAAAACTGGATTCCTCGTCTATGCATTAGGGCTACCATAGACTAGTGATAGATTGAGAAGGCCGTGGTCGGCATAGTCGTAGTCTCGTCTTCATGAGAGATTAATGGCTCCGCATTAGCTACCCTATGGTGTCGGCGCCTCAGTTAGGAGGAAGGGCCAAGAGATCCATAGATGGGTGTCGGCGCCTCGATTGGAGGAAGGGCCAGGAGAATCCCATGAGAGCGATGCGATGACACTCTCCACTTGACACCCTTGTGTTCTGTTTTGTAGTTGCCTCTGGATATTGTATCTTTATGTTGTTTCGAGGGCTAGGGAATCCATAGATGGGTGTCGGCGCCTCAGTTGGAGGAAGTGCCAAGGGATCCCATGAGAGCTATGGGATGACACTCCCCACTAGACATCCTTGTTCTTGTTTCTTGTTGCCTCTGGATATTGTAATATTTATGTTGTTTCTGATTTTAGGGCTAGGGAATCCATAGATGGGTGTCGGTGCCTCAGTTGGAGGAAGTGCCAGGGGATCCCATGAGAGCTATGCGATGACCCTCTCCACTTGACACCCGTTTGCCTTGTGTTCAGGTGCCTCTGGAATTTGTGTACTGAATTGTTGTTTTAGACTCATATGGAATCATGTTCTTTTTTATTGTTCAGATTTATTTGAAAATGTATTTTGGATGTCGTTTCGGTTCTTCTGGATATTGTATCTTTATATTGTTTCGAGGGCTAGGGAATCCATAGATGGGTGTCGGCGCCTTAGTTGGAGGAAGTGCCAGGGGATCCCATGAGAGCTATGCGATGACACTCCCCACTAGACATCCTTGTTCTTGTTTCTTGTTGCCTCTGGATATTGTAATATTTATGTTGTTTCTGATTTTAGGGCTAGGGAATCCATAGATGGGTGTTGGCGCCTCAGTTGGAGGAAGTGCCAGGGGATCCCATGAGAGCTATGCGATGACCCTCTCCACTTGACACCCGTTTGCCTTGTGTTCAAGTGCCTCTGGAATTTGTGTACTGAATTGTTGTTTTAGACTCATATGGAATCATGTTCTTTTTTATTGTTCAAATTTATTTGAAAATGTATTTTGGATGTCGTTTCGGTTCTTCTGGATATTGTATCTTTATGTTGTTTCTGATTCTTGTGAATTTGGTTTATGATTGCTATTTAGTTACTTGTATAATTGGTGATACTTTGTTTAATTATGATGAGTTTCATAGTTTTAACTTGTTATGTGATTTGTGAACATTGATGGTTGTTTCATTGTATGTCTTGAGTTGTACTTGTTTTGTGCTATGTTGTTGTTGAGTCGGTTTGACATTCATGGTCGGGTTCTCTTCCTTGTCACCTCTGAGCACGGGGGGTGAGTTACTTGTAATTCACATGGTTGGGTGGAACGTGCTCCGCACCCGTTGGGTTTCCCATCAGCATCCTGTCCTCTCAGCACTTTCGCAGTTGGAGTTGTACCAGTATTCACCTTGTATTTCAGATTTCATTGTAATTGTATCATCCCACATGTTTGGGAATTTATTGTAATTCTTATATCAAAAATTGTAATGTAATATTATAACAACGATGTAATAGTTAGGATCATTTGTATCTTTATTAAGAGAATTATCATGGATGTAATTATGCGAAGTTTATTACTCCCGCATCATGGTTATTGGATGTATCCTTATCCTTGGTTATTATATAAATGGTTATGTTGTAATCTTTATCTTTATTTACGTTTAGTTGTTGCGGCGTAACCTCGCATGCCCCAGAAAACTAAGTGGGTTAATGTTATGTAATATGTTATGTGGTTATGGTTTAATGTTATTGCATGTTTTAATTTAATTGTTTTAATAAAAGAAAAATTATTCGCATTGTGTGTGTTCTCTGGGGTTTGCACAACGGGCGTTACAATTATGTTGGTTTTGCATAATATTTATGTGAATAAATGTGTGATACCTTTCTACTCTAAATACAAAAAAATGCAATTAAGATTATTATATAGATATTTAGGGAAGGGAGATGAAGTTTTGGTTGAAACAAATCATTTCATCTATTTCATAACCAATTACAACTTCTATAAAACCAAATAATTTTAGTTATGATATGCTATTTGGCATGTGGTTGTTAAATAATATGATAAACCTAGTTACAAAACCATAAGGATTATCAAGTAATGCTCAATATTTATGGTATAATCTTGTAACCCAAATCCTCTTTGATCATTCTCTTTATTAAATTATTACAACCTATTCAAATGTTCTAACTATTATCGTGCTATTCACTTTACTTTCCAAATTATCGTACACATTTGAACATGCATCTCCACATCTTAAACAGATTTATAGAAACTAGGATATATATCATGTTATTTTATATGATTAAACTAAAATATCACAATATATGTTATTTTATAAATATCTAATTATACCACTCTAACTATACCTATAATTCCCATGTATTCCTTGACTTGTTTATGTATTTTGAGATACTAGATGATCATATTTTCACGTTTTTATGATGTATGTGATATAGTACCACATTGGGTGTGTATGTATTGATTTGATTATTATATATTGATTAGGTGCACTTGACATTTTCTTTGAGGATGTACGTACAAGGTATTTCTCCACTTGAATTTGCAATTTTGAGTTGTTCCCCAATGGTAGTTATTTTAGAGATATTGCATTCATCCTTGTTCATTTGTTGCCCCTATCGTACTCCAATAGAGTACAAGGTATATCATGTGACACCTTGTGTAAAGTTGGAACTAAATTGGAGGTGATTTTAGATTCTATTCATGTTGTGAGTTACCCATATTTTTGTGTTTTAATTTAATAGTTTAATTCTCGTATTTTATCATAAATGTGTAATGAATTGTTTAATATGTTTTTGTCGATTAAATGTTTTTTGGGTTTGAGAAAAAAATTTATATTTTTAAGTTAATTTCTTTCAGTATTGTATTTAAATTAAAAAGATTTCATTGGAATATGAATGTATTTAAAATTTTGATTATCTTTATTTTTTAAAATTTGTAAAAGAAAGTGTTTAAGAATTTTAAATTATTACGAAATATATTTTGGGGGGAAAAATGGAATTAATTTACAAATAAAATAAAATTAGAAAATATAAAATTAGAGAATGGGCATAAAGGGAAAATAAATTAGTTTTTATTTCATTCTTGCATTGGGTGGAGGAGATGGTGAGGTGCTTGCACAAGCGAGAGTGATTATATCTCTTGTTTTAGGTAAAATCTAACGAAATCATGTTTTTGGTAACATCAAAATGAGAGGTAAATATATTCCCTCTCTAAATTTATTGTGTTATATTTGGTGTTTGAATGCTATGGCCAATCTTAAGATATTTATCCTCCTTTTTAGATTTAAATTAGAGCAAATAGATTAGATTTTTAATTGTTTTAGAAATTTTCAAAATGCCCAATTTGTGTCCTTACTATGGAATTTTTTTTCAAAATGTTCAAAATGTGAATTTTAATTCATGAATTGGTTGTTGTGTATTATAGGATCAAAAGGGTATATATTTTCTTAGAATTTTATTAAACAAATAAAAAATAGAATCTTTCATTAATGGAATCTTCAAGAAATTTTCTAGTTTTTCTTGACAAAATAAATAAAAAGGTTTTAATCTTAGAATTGAAATTGAATGATTTGGAATAGGAGAATTATAGTCTCCTTAAGGAAATTTTGATGTGAATTTTATGAAAAAATGTATCTTGGTAATCTTGAAATCTTAGTTCCTTTTTTATGTTTCTTGTGTGTTTGGGTGTGAGAACCCACCATGTTGTGGGGTTGTATTGGGTTCTCCTTGTGGATTTGTCATGAACGGGATGGGTAGTATCCCTCCCCCTTCACCCTCAATGCCATTAGTCTTGTCTTGGATTCCCTTGTTGACTCCCAATCCCTTAGAGTTATATCCTTCATGGGTAGTGGTTTTGGAGATTGGGTGTTAGAGTTCACCTCAATCTCTAGGTTGTTTATATCATTTTAAAGTCTAAAACTTGTTGTGAATATTTCCCTGTGTCTTGAGAATTCTTCTCGATATGGTGGTGTCATATCCCATAGATACCTTGCTAAATCTTTTGCATGACCCCTAGCCCCGATGTGATTTGGACTAGGGGTGGATTTTTAGATTTTATTATGTAGGCATATGTGTGTGTGTGTTAAATTTTGAACCTTGATGTTAACATTAATGAATGTGGTTATTAATCTTATTATGTTATTTTAAATTTGATGCATTAAATTGTCTTAGCTGACTCAGAATAATGACTTGGTTGTTGGACCTGTGTGAGGCTATCGTTGGTTGCAGGTACCCAAGGTGCAGGATGAGGCATATTTTTGTGGTTCTTTTGGTTGAGAGAAAAACAATCGGTGAAGTCATTTTATTGCTAAGACCTTACCTATAGTTGTCAGCCTGAGGTTCATTTAAACCTAAGATCTTAGAAATATATTAAGTTGTCATAGTTTGTCCTCTTATGGCTAGGCAGAGACATCTCAATAGCCTAAATTATTATGGTTAATTAAAAATATTTCATAATATGGTAAATTATTAAAGATCAATGAATGGATAAATACAATTTAAAATAAATAAATAAAAGTTAAAATAAGTAAATAAGTGAATAATAAATTATATAGTTATGAAATATTAAACTAAAAAAAAATTAAAACAAACAAATAAATAAAAAATTACCATCTACCATAAATATTAATGAGGGGCAATAAATAAAAGGCTATCGAACCAAAGGAGGCAAAGAAAATAAGATAAAGGAGAAAATCAAACACAACACGAGAGAAGGTATTTTGCAAAGGAAACGGTATTATGGCACAACCTCCACCACACGACTAGGAGACAAGCAAGATTAAAGAGGAATTGTTGTAGGTGTGGAAGAGAGGAGGATGGGTGGTCGTGCCATTAATGGGTATGGCACACTGGTCAATCTAATGCCAACCATTTTTTTCAAGACAAGGGATGGAGTCGGTTTTGGCTATTAATAACCTTCAAACCCCCAAAAAAATGCATGCCAAAGCTGGAGAAGGGTAGAGAAAGGAGGTAAAAGAGGAAAGCAAAGAACAAGAGATCGGAGGAGGAATAGAGAGGTGAACGGCTTGCTTGGGATGTGTGAAGGGAAGATTTCATTACTACTTCAGACACCATACATTTGGGTGCCTCCAATCTAGGTTCTAATACTTTTTGTTGCA
>VDFB02045002.1:0-92256 GCA_007258455.2 Sequoia sempervirens
TAAATCATATGAACTCATTAATAACATCAAATCACCCTTTTGATCAAGTAGACACAAACCTAGAAAACCATCTCCAACGGCAAAGCAAGAGAACCCTAAAATGGGGACATTACATATAGCTACATGCAGCAAAAGAATTGTAGGTTTCTATATCAAAGGAAAGTGAGTAGGGTATTGAAAGTGATAAATTACAAGTAAAGGCAATAAGTAGCAAAGAGTCTCTAGGAAAGGAGGTGAAGGAGAAGAAGATGCATGATACTGTGTGTTGTACCCCAAATTAAAAAATTTGCTACACTTAGGCATTTTGAGGAAATGAATAAAAGTCTTGTCAAAATTGTCAAAAAAGGTCAAAATTGTCAAAAAAATGTCAAAATTGGGATTTGCATGTCTTGCATGAGGGTCAAAAACTAGAAATTTTCAAAATCTGACAATCTGGGTCTGTTTAGAGCGACCAAGTCTACAAAACCCAGATCTTAGTTTTTTGGCCCTAAATTTTATGAAAATTTATATTTTTGGAAACTTTTTAAAAATAGAACCTTTTTTTGGGGTTTTCTGGGTTTCTTTCGAAACGGATGCTGTAAAAATAGAAAATTTCTGAAAATAGAAAGTTTGGCTTCTAGGGTTCAAACTGATTTTGATTGGTCGAAAATACTTCCTCATCAGGCTGGTGCAGTCAAAATCGTCAAAAGAACAGTTTTTCCCTAGTGGGTCCATTCTGCTTTTTCAGAAGCTTTTTGGGAGTTTTGACGCCATTAATGGAGGTCAGTCAACTGCCAGGTGTCAGATTCAAACATTCAAGCATTGAACAGAAGATGAAAATGATGAATGTGCACGCAGAACAAAAAATGGAGAATGGCAGTTGAAGAATCTTGAAAACTGAGAAAAAATGGTTAAGTTTGGAAGCTTCAGGCACCCCAACTCAGCCTAGGGGCCAAGACACTCTTGCCTTAGAAAATTTTTCATCTCAAGTAGTCGAGGCAATGGCAAGCACGTGAAACAAGGAGAGAGTTGAAAATTGCAAAATAAAAACTAAGTCTGCCAGCCATGGGCGCCCCAAAAGGAGATAGGCGCCCAATTTTTCAAGAGATCAAATGAAGAAATTAGGGTTTGCACTCCCAGACAATGTTGCTTAGAATCTTCTCAACTTCGCGGTGAATCCATTAGCACAGTCATCCGATCAATCAGTCACCCAAAATTCAAGATCAAATGGAGAGGTCTCAACCAAGAAGCAAAATGCAAATCATGAAATCATCAGAAAATATTCTAAGTCTGGAGAACTTGGGTGCCCCAAAAGAAGATAGGGACCTAGGGTTTTGGAGGCCCAAATCCAACAGTTAGGGTTTGCAAATATGCTTAATCTCTTCAGTTTTCTGCCAGCTTTGCAGTGAATATCTTGGCATGATCATCGGATTCATTAGCTGCCAGAAAACTCAGGATGAACAGAAGGCATAACATGAGGTCTCAAGCTTCAAGGTTGAAAACTGAAGAAAAATGACTAAGGATGGAGATCTTGGGCACCCCAGAAGGTAATAGGTGCCCAAGCTTTTGGGGCATCAAATGGATGAATTTGCAGTCATAGCCTCCAGCATGACTTCTTCGGTCTTGATCAAGCTTTTGAACGCAACTATTAGCAAGTCCATCGAAGTTGACAAGCATTAGATATCACCAACTGATGGAAGGGGTAAAACCATGGAAAATGTCACAAGTCAAAAGCAAGGTGAAAATCACAGAAAATAAACTAACTCTGGAGGAGTTGCGCGCCCCAGCTAGCCAGGGGCGCCCAAGCTTTTGACGGTAAAACCATGGAAAATGTCATAAGTCAAAAGCAAGGTGAAAATCACAGAAAATAAACTAACTCTGGAGGAGTTGCGCGCCCAAGCTAGCCAGGGGCGCCCAAGCTTTTGACCCACAAGATGCAGCTTTCAGGAGATGAAGCCTCTAGAGAACCCCCCTCAGAATCCTCCGAGCTATCCAGCAAATCTGACAATCAGTGAATCGGATCAGTCTAGCTCCTAGAATCGTGAATTCATCAGAAGATCAAGAGAAACGATCGAGAACCTAAAAAAAAAAGAAAAAATGGCTAACACTGGTGAGCCTGGGTGTCCCAGGTGGCCAGGGGCGCCCATCTTTTTGAGGGAGAAAATGAAGTTTTAATCATAAACAACCTCCAGGATGACTTCGTCAAATTCGATCAAGCTCCGCGATGGATCATTCTGCCAAATCATGGGATTCACCAAGCATCCAGAAATCAAAGTCAAACCAAGGGTAAAATCAAGCAAAAAATTGAAAATGGTGAAAAAACGGCTAAGTCTGGAGAGGAAAAGCACTCTAGGATAAGAAGGGCGCCTAAGACTCAATGCCTTAGAAAAAAATTTCAAGATCAGAAAACGTCCAAGTTCAATGCACCTGCTCAGGATTGGCTTCAAGACGTTTTAAAGCAAAAAAGAAAGAAAAATTTCTCAAACCTCAACTTATTGAAGAGAGCTTTTGTCTTTCATTATTCATTTTTGCAGGTTAGCGTCCAAAGCAAGAAGATTTTCCCTTTTCTCTCAACGAAGATTTGAAGACCCAAACAACATGCTTTTTTGGTGGTCTTCGTGGTTCCAAGATCAGTGAGCAAGGAGGAATGCTTTTTTAGGCTCCAAACTTCTAGGGCGTTGTTTTTTCAAAACAAACACTCAATTTTTTCCGTTTCTGATCACATGGTTCTATTCGCTTTTTCATCCTCTCGAACATTGAGAAACTTTTCCCTCTTCTAGAAATTGTTTTTTGGCCGCTTTTTCAAGAGGAATTTAGCTTTTTCAGTTTCTAAGCATCTAGGTTTCTCTAGAACGTGATTTTCCACAAAACCTAGGTCCCAGCTTTTTTTGGAGAACTTGTTTTTTCAAGGTAGAGCAGCATTCTATTTTCAGCAGCACTCTCCACTTGAAATCAAGAAACAAATCAGCTTTTTTGGCGAATGTGATTGATATTTAAAGCAACAATCATCTAAAAGCTTTTCTTCTAGCTTTCTTTCTATTCTTGTCTCAATTCTTATCCACTTTTTGAAGAACAAAAAGAAAACAAGTTGTAATAGTTGGCATTTCCCTATTTTATGCTTTATTAGGTGGTTAGATGTTTATCTTGTTTAGTTTTAGAAATAAAAGCTTGCATGTTGGCAAGTCTTAGTTGTAAAAGCAAGGAGATTTTAGGGTTCCCTACTCCTCTGCTTGGGTATAAATAAGGGCAGCCTTGCCCATTATTTTCTTAACCGTGCTTGTGATAACAAATTGTTGAGCCTATATTGCCTGCAAGTTGTTGTAAGAGCGAGCTTGTATGCCTCTTTAGCTGCAAGTTATTGTTCAATGCATGTGTCTTGTGTCAATGTATTCTGGTTTGATGGCTAAACTGTGAGCCTATTTTGCTACAATCCTGCTGTCCCAGAAGTGTAATCTTTTGTTCCTGAAATTTGAGAAAATAAAGTCTTGTTCCTGCTTTGCTGCCCTAATATAAAGTCTCAAATTTCCATTTATTGTGTTATGCTTATATGATCTCCATTTCAGCTTGCATTGAAAGTAAGTAGATGTATGTTGGAAGAAAGTTTATCTAAGTATCTTTGTCAAAGAATCAAACCTTGTTCATTTCTAATTCTCATGCTCTGCGTTTACCTGAGTATTTAGAAACGTCATTAGAGTAGGCTTAGTTGTAGTTGAACTTCTAAAACAAAAAATATCAGCTACGGCTCTTGAGTTTTATAACCTTGTGCTCTTAGCTAAACAAAAAGATAGGAAAATTAGTTTTTAATTTACTTTCTTAAGCAACATCAACAAAGAGGGAGCTTCCCCTCCTAATTCGAAGAGCAATTTATCTGTGCATAGTTGTCTGTTTCTAATCCGCATTCCAGAGGTGCGAATTGAAACGCTAACACTATGTGCAAGGTGTTCCAAGTAACAATAGCCAAGGAGAATAAAGGAAAGGATGAATGAGCTATGGGGTTGCATCATGAGCATGGAGTTGATCCCAAGAGAGGAGAAGCTCACATTTGAGGAGCTATTGGGAAAAATATTGGAAGATGTGAATAGAGAAGGATCATACAAGTGGAGGTAGACGAATGATAGTGGGTCAAATCCTACGAAGAAAAGAAGGATAATCACTTGAAGGAGAAGATTGGGTAGTACAAGACCATGAGAATGTAGCAAGTGCAAGTGCAAGGGTGGCATAAACAAGGGACATTAGTTTCAATGAGGTGCTAGAAGAGGAAGAAGAAATAAAAAAGAGACCTCTAGATAGTCCCACCATGTGAGCACAATTTTGTACCTTGCAAGTATGATGCAACAACATCTCGAGTTTTGGCATTTGATGTGGATCAGAGGCATGGAACAAATCATCTAGAGGAAAAAATGGATTTGTAGCCATTGACAAAGTGGTCACCATAGTGCAAAGGCACTTGTAGAAAAGGTGGCTACTTATAGCCACAAGACTCACAGAAAAGAAGAGAGTGAGAATTAACTCACTTGTAGCAATAGGGACCCACAATGGAAGGATGAGGTTACTTACAACAACTATAAGTATAACCATTGAGGGATGGACAATTGCAATAACATGAAATGAAGCACTATGGAGTGAGCACACTTTTAGCAACAAGGAGGTTGCCAAGGAGAAGAGTGCCATGAGAGGGACATTTATGCTATAGTTGCACATGCAACAAAGAAGCACGATGGGAATGCTCATGTGGTGAGTGAGAAGTTGCAAGACTCACAAAAGGTTTCTATAATACACTAGAGTGTACGAGGTTGCTAACATAGAAGAAATTGTATGATAGAAGACTATAAGCGATGAAGAGGCAATGGTAGGTGTGTTGGTTGTTGAGGTGGATAATTAAGTAGGAGGTAACAAGTTGGTTACATGGTCAAAGATATGCATGAAGGGGATAAGAGCCTAAGGGCCATTTATTAGTCAGAAGGGTGGTGGAAGGAGGGCCAAAAAAATGCTATGAGCAATGTCGTCAATGTTTAGAAGGTTGAAGGGTGTAGTCAGTGACCAATGTCTATTATTATGGTTTGGTAATATTAGTTATCTAACTATGTATTAATTGTTTGTATTAATTGGTTGTTGGTTGTGGGTAGTTATAAGCATCGATTGGTTGATGGTTGTATTCTTAGCAACTGTCGAGTCCTTTAAATACATTGTGTATCGTCAAATAGAGTAGTATGATCTAGTCGGATCGAATCCGATCCTTGGCTTACCATCTCTGGTCTTCTTTTATAATAATTTAATGAGAAAATAAAGAAAAATTTTATGCATGTATCCGGTATGCATTGTCATTTCCATTATTAATTCACGTATTTAACTTATCAAATAGAGCAACAAACATTTGCAACCATTGCCTTAAAAAAATTGGGTCAGATTTGAGAGATTCATTCCCTTAGACCCCAATAAAGGAGGGAAGAGACCACAACATGGTCAAGATCAAGAGATCAGGTGATCTTTAAGGATCATCGAATAGAGAGAACAAAGGAGATGACTAAGGGGTGAAGTTGAAGAAGGCGAAGGGTTTATGAGGGAAAGCCCAAGTCCAACTGAGAGTAGAAGACGAAGTGTAAGAAGAAGCCATAGTCGACAAAGAAAGAGAACCATTAGGACAAGAGAACGCACGAAGGGAGAGTGGGAAGAAATAGCATGACACCTACCGCTACCCGACAAAGCATACACATATCTCACCAACCTCATCGACCAAGTCAAAGAACCGTTCGTACCATCACTGTTGGACCAAGGGGAAAGCAAAGGAGAGCCCACCAACTTCGCCATTGGCGAACCATCCTAACCATCACCTCGGACGAAGGAGGTTCATCGTCAGGTGAAAGGGAAGGTGAGGAAGTTGGAAAACCATTCATACCATCACAGTCAGCCAAAGGAGAAGGCGAGGGAGAACCTACTGGTGATCTAACAAAGATCATACGCCAGGTTGAACATTGGACATTGACGAAAGAATTGGACACTGGAATATCGGAGCCAAAAACTCCAGGACAAAGGGAGAACTGAAGGACTCTGAAGGCAACTTGAGGGTGACGAACACTAAAGAGGGACAAGTAGAGGTGTAGCATGTCCGAGAGTGCAAGGAACACATCAAAACGTCTGAAGCAAAACTCTCCAAACAGGTTATCATCACAGAAGGTGCATCGGAGAGGTAAGATGGTGACTCCTCCAGCAAGTCCGAATGTGGAGCTACAAAAACTTCCAAAGTTCACAAGGAATGGGTCGGAGGATCTTGTGACACATTGCAAGACATGTGAGACAATCTAGGTAGCAAATGGTTAGGATGATAGAGCATATTGGTTGAGAGCATTTCCAGTGACTCTCAAAGGCATAGCGATCGATTAAAATATAGTATTAGACATAGCACACAAAGCCACGTGGGATGCATTAAAAAGAGAATTCTTGGAAGAATTCAAACTTTTGAGAGACAAAAATGAAATCGTAGTGGAGATATACAACACGAAGCATGGAAAACATGAAAAGTCCAACCTCTTCTCAATTTTATCAAGTGTCCATTTCAATAGATTTATTGCACTTTTTGCTTCTGATCAAATACCTTGGCTTTTCTTTCCCTCCACCTACAAGCATGGAGGCACATGAAGGCTATTCACTAGTACCCATAGTGGTCTTCATCAAAATGGGATTATGGTTGATATGCTTGCAGTCCTATGAATCATCTAGAAAGAGATTGTTCAGATAATATGCTCATTTTCCTTAGCCTAGTATGTTTCATGGAAGTAAATCTAAGTATCCTGGATTTAGCACCACATCTAGTCCATATGCATATTGGCATGGAACATTAGCATCCAATGTCAGGCCTTTCCCCGCTATGTATGGTCCAACTCCCCCAACTTTGTCATTTGAACCTCTCATTATGATTTGTGTCATATGCCAAATTTGCATGTTTTTCATCAACGTATGCAAGTGTCCCCATTAGTTGTGGATTGACGAGGATAGGACACATTGGATCTTACATACTATATTATCCTCCATTGGTTATATTAAGTGAAGAATTATCAACACAAGAGAATGTTGCATGCAAACAAAGAATAAGTTGAGTCAAAGCATGTTTCTTGTGGGATAATAGGATGAGTATAAATTCATGCAAGGGCTAAAAATTGTTTTAGGAAGAAAAATGATAGGGTTAATTTGAGGATTTTGCATATAAGAGCATATAAATAGAGGGGAGTGAATTTCTATATGGACAAGACAAGAAATTTAAATATCGAAGTTTTATTTGTTTTCATGATTAGAATCCCCTCACCAAATATATTGGGCTATTCTTTGTTCTAATGATAATTAATTTTTTATTTATTTTTAATAGTGGGAATTTTATTTAAGATTTTATCGACTAGAACTGTGTTTTCAGAAACTTGTATTTCAGATTTTCCTAACAATTTTTTTTTTTCCAAGCCTTTTAGGTTTCAATTTGGTTCATTTCAGTGATACCATAACTCATTATCAGACTTTGATCTAGAAAATCAAATAACTATGTCTAGAAGTTTGGATTTCTGAAGACAATTTATGTTTTCAAAAGTTTCAGATTTCAATTGGATTCATTTCATTCCCAAGCTGCCATGTTTATTTTTTGAGTTCTTTGATACCCATATAACTTGGGACAATGTTGTTAAATCTTGACGGTGCTTTTTATGCAAACTGATGGGAAGGAGTCCTTGACGTGAGGATATAATTTTATGTTGTCGGTTTGTACATACTTGAGTAGCCATCCCTTATAAATATGAACCTTTACCTATAGTGATAAATTGTCACTTGATATTTATAGCTTATGGGTTTCTCCACAATCTGAATATTGTTATTGATAACTATGATAGTAAATTAGGAAAGAAAAATCCCTTATATAGTGTTAATATGCTAAGAATAAATCACACCTCAAGAAAGCCAATGTTCAATATTGATATTCCATTTTGAATGGCTAATATGTTAGAAAATTATTCACAACTAGCAAGAAAAAAGCCCAATGAGAGTAATACCTTATTTACATAATGAATAAACTTGTCGATTTGCTTGAACCAAGAATCTGCATATTCATAATCAAAGTCATCTCCCATTGTCCACATAATGTGGTTTGTACGAGTAATGTTGGCCTATTCAAATGAAGGTATGTTACTATATGCATAAAGTGTTCGTACTTTAAAAAAGGAACAATCATATGTAATTTTAAAAATAACAGAAAATTTATGTATTTTAATAATTATTGTCTATTAAAAAAGCCGAGTAATTAAACTACATGATCATACAGGTACGTAAATGCTTCACAGCAAGCATTCATTTTGATTTCTATGAAATCAACCATCTATTACCTGGGCAATTGCTTCATTGACAAAATCATTTACACGTTGATCAACATTGTAATCAAAAAGAAGAAGATCATCCTGCAATAAATTATTGACCAACATTGTAATAAAAAAGAAAATCATATTGCAATATAGTATTGATCAGCATTATGATAAAAAAGATCATCCTGCGATGATTTAGTGTGGTCATTTTTGTCAATTGATTTTGGTCACACAAGATGTACCTGAATTGGAAAACTGTCATCATTAAGTTCATATTGAAAACCAGGTGGAGCACTATAGTGAACAGGAAATGCACTAGCAAATATCTGGAGCAAAAATGAATACTTAGAACTTACAAGAATGCTATCTAAAGATTGGAGACTGTATTCTTGACAGTGGTGATAGGTATTTACAAAAGGTGGAAATACTCCTGACCTGAGAAGATGAACCAAATGTCTTGGACCCTCGCCACACAACCTCTAAGGACTTCTGATCTTTTCGCTTTGCTCTATCCTGATAATCTATACGTGCAAAAAACACAGAGTCGAACCCGAGCTACAGACAACAGAAAAGCACAAATCACACTTGAAGCACTCAGAAGATGTAAAATGGAAGTATAATATTGAACTTATGATGAACCAAATTGCTTCAAAATGTAAATAGTCCTTTTTAAATCTCAGAAAATGTTTTTTACTCCCATGAGTCATAAGTCATTTCTTAGGCTATTAACAGTTGTTTTATGCTAGCAATTAATCTAACCCATTGAATTATGTAATACTTTATTGGGATTCAACTCCATAGTTTTGAGTCAACTGTCATTGACCCATATTTCATGACTAGTGTTTCACAAGAAACCATACTAAGGAAAGCACATCATACTCTAGATCTGTTTCCTAAATTCACTCTAATCTGCAAGGGAAAACAAAATGGTCAACACTTTGTCATCTACCAAATCAAAACGAAACAGAGCAATTAATTCTCTGTCACCAAGGGTATAGCAAAGCCAAGGTCAATATAATATGAGAAATCCACTAAGGAGATACATGGAATTGATCCAATCAGGAAGAGAGAGGCAAGTTCTTCACTTTACTATGCTTTTGTAGAAAACTGGACAAACGTGTCAAGTTTGTAATTTCTTGTTACATTCTCACAAGTGTTTGTTAACCCTACCATAGGCAAAGCATTTTGGAGGCATTCCCACATGGAAAGAATATCACAGAAAGAAAACAGAAGTGACATAAGACTAAATAGGCACCTAATTGGTACATAGAACCATTTCTGTATTTGAATATCTAAAGGAAATAGATCATTAAATCAAGGTTCTTACCTCTGCGCCCAGCAAATATGCTTGGACTGCAGAATGTCCAAAGGTATCAATCTGCCATCCAATACGTGGAGTTATGTTAAATTGTTGCTTGATAAAACGGTGTCCAAGGGTTGTCTGATCGATCATGTCAATATAATGTACTGTTGCTTCATCATGCATACACCAACCACCATTTCTGTAAGTACAAATGCTAGACTGTGTCAATAAATTACCACTGATACAATAAAGTCATTTACTCCGGTAAAAAACTGTGATATCTTGTAGAGAAAGGAGTATTACATGAATTCAAGCTGCCCTGCATCAAGTAGCTTCTTCACTTGTGCCTGTTTTTCCTCAGTTTGCTGCCTCCACCATCTCTGAAAAAATGCCTGTCACCACTAAAGTAAAAATTTTAGCAACAATGGGAGGGTACACAATATACTAGAAGCAGTATCATGTAACAGATAGTGGGTACCATTTACCAACTAACAGTATTGAATTAACCCACAGAAAGCAAGCTACACAAACCTGAAGGCTAGTTATTTAGGATGGCTCAATTTTTTATCTAAAGATCAACCTGAACGTGGACACTGCTGAGAGGCAAGATATCCCTTCATAATTAACTTCATGAGGATAACTGAAACTTAGATTACACTGTAATTTTTCTTGGTCAGTGCCTTCAATGTATTAAAACATGAAGAGAACCTTGGTCTAGTGGGCACTGTTTTAGCATTCATCACTTGGGTTTCAAGATTTCTATCTCCTTGGCTCATCACAGAAAAAAGGTTTCCAGAGGAAATTTTATTGGCTATCTTTTAACCAATTAATGAAAAAACATTAGATTCATCTATTGATAAATATTCTCAAAATAACAATAGTTTTGTATAAATTACTTAAATGTCAGGTACTGACCAATATATATTTGGAAATGTTGACCAACTGTTCTATATTTACTAATTCAAATCTGAACTCCCAATGAATGTTACAACTGTCTCCTAGTGTGTTCTTGCACAAGCAGGGCGCACAGAAAACAATTAACCTGTTTTGAATGAAAGAGTATTCTAATGGGTGTTGAAAAACGCTGAGGGATGTGTGCCCAATTTCTTTCCAAACATTATCCAAATTATTTTAAAAATCTTCTGAGATATGAATTTAATAGTGTTTTTAGATATTCTGATAACAAGAATGTATATCCATATCACAAAAGAAATTCTGGCAATGTTTGCTTCAATTATATTTACATGAATTCAATACAGCTGTAGGAAACCCTTAGACGTTTATAATGCAATGCATTTTAAAAAGCACCAATACAGTTTATGTGGAACCTTCATATATCAACAAGGCGGACTCCACTCTTGTGCTAACCATAAACTAAGTCATAAATCATGTCAGAATGCAAAAGAGAGACAAAATATAGAATTCCTGTCCAACTTGCCTGTTCTACATAAATAAATTTTCTGTTGGGATCCTCTTGCAATGCCAAAACCAGGCTATCTAACACATTCTTCACACATCCTCTCTGCACAACACCAGACCAGAGACAGATACATGATAATTGACATAAACAGAGCGTTATTAAGTAAAAAGAAATAAGTTCGAATCATCATTGGCAGCCTCTATATAACTACACCTTCTTATTATGGATACCCCTTTACACTGTCTGGTACTGCTTTTTTTTGATACACCACTGTGAAAATTCTAAATAAAAAGTTTACTCCCACCATTGCTAGTGCATTTGAACATTTTCATATGAATTTTCAGTATTTTTAATTTCCCAATTTTTCCTAAATTAAATCGCTGTTAATTGAAAGAAAATCTTAATCTGAGTCAATTCTGAGAAAGATTTTTGCTAATATTTTACCATCCACCATTAGATTCCTATCAAGATACAGAATTCTACGATCCATCCACTATTAAATTCCTATCAAGATACAGAGTTGTACTGTCTTTTAAACCAAAATGATGTGTAGTACATATGAAAATCTATTTACTTAGGGATTTCCAGTTTTGATATAAGTTCCGCAATGTCTAATTTCAACATAAACTCTTCAATAATATCTTAATTTAAGATTTCATGTACAATATTCTCCTAATTTGAGATTACATGGACAAGACTGTCCAAATTGAATTTGATTGAATTAGGGAATGCATGTTCTACATAATCATTATAATTTAATTGAATTGGACTAAATTAGAGACCGTAACGCTGTTATTGGATCCAGTGTAGTACTGATCAATTGTTTTGAGCCATCCCAGATCGTCATGAGTATGAGGGACCAAATGCACATTGATTTTGCCTTCCACTGGCCCTGCTGTCGTATTGTATTGAATGTAGACGCCATTGCTGCCATAGTCTGTAGCAGCAGCCAATGCCAAGAATAACAAAACCGAAACAGAAGCCATTTCAGTTACACGAACAAAGACAACACCGACAGATATGTAATAGTAAGTCAGACAAACAAGTCCTAGATACCATCTCCTTTATCTTTCTCTTCTTGCTTGGGGTTTAGCATGACATAAGTTCAAAGCCGGCTGCTGGAGAAAAAACAAAGCCCACTAAAACAGGGTCTCATCGGCTGGGAAAATTCTTGTAATTTTCTTCATATGTCTTGTCGTCTTGAAAATAATTGAAACTTTAATTTAAGAAATTTGAAAGTTTTAATCGATAGACACAAATTTGGACTGTTTTTTTTAACAGCTAGTTGTGTCCAGTGCAGACAATGTAGGAAATAATTTGCTCCAATTTCCAATTGATTAATGTTATATCCATCAACGGTAATATAACGTTTAAAATTATTTTTTAGAAACAGAGACTAGATTATTTATTAATATGGTAAGAAGATTATAATTTTATATTTTAAATAATTGTATACACAATTTTCTATTTATGTTTTTAGTAGTTGGAAAGAATAAAAATGGATTGTGTCTAAAGTTTATTATTTTAATTTATAATGTTCAATTAAATTTTTATAAAGGAAATTTTATATTTTAAATTTAATTAAATACACGTAAATAAATAAATGTAATTTAGATATTAGAGTTGAGTTAATTATGTCATATGAATAGTTTTATATATTATCATGAAAATTAATAAAATAAAAGTATTTAATTCTAGATTTGTATTTAATTGATATATGTTATCAATTGATTTGTCGTTGTATTGGAACCTTAAATTCTATTAGATGGTCGATATCAAACTACTTAATTCTTTGTGTTTCACTTCAACTCATTTTTTCACCCACAAAAATGAACTATATTCAAGGATTCAAACTCCAATGCCTATATTTGAGATGGTAGATTGTGCACTTTAGGTTTATGTTCGCCTTGATGTCTAGACTTGTCATAAATGATTGGTTGTGTTTATGAACACTTTTGGGAGTTTGCTAGGCAAGTATCTTCTCCTTTGGTCAAACCCATGTCTTTGATTCAACTATTTTAAAATAATGATTGAAGTCACACCAAATAATTATGTAATATGCCTAGTCATGAGTATCATTGATGATATGCTTTTCTCTCTTTGCTACATTTAGTTACTTCTATTTTTTTAATATTATTTTCTAACTATAATTTAGAACACATAAATAATGCCTTAAACCAACTTCATTGATACAAATCCAACTAATGAGTGCTCATCAATTTGTGGATACACATTACTATCTATTTATATGATCATTAGGAAGTACAAGTAAACTACTTGTATACATATGTTCATAAAATAACATCATGTCTTATGGAAGTCATCACATCTACCAATAATAGAATCATGTACAAATCATTATATGTTAATCATAACATGAGTCGACATAAGTTCCCAACATATTCTTAACACATTTCTTGCCAAAGAATAATTACAAGTGCATAAAAGAGTACAAGGTGCATCTAAAATCCCTAATAAGACATTACTTGTTCCAATAACTTCAATTAATTTCCTTGATACATTTTAACATTAAGCTTTAATGCATTTATATAGCCACAAATAGCATATTTTTGTGTGTACTTTGGCCAGTGTACCAAATCCTTACTTGCAACTACCTTGATGCTCATCACTTATCTCTATGCTTATGTGCAAACAATCCCAATCGAATTAGCTTATCTACCTAATTATAATCATTAATCCAATCTTGATCTATAATCAAATCCTATTGAAGAAAAATCCAATCCTAGCTATTTGACCAAGAACATTCTTTGTTAAATAGATTTTTCTAAATCACATTTTTTAGTGTACCCAATGTTTGTCATTTCCAATTTTCTTTCTTGATTCACCCATCATATTTTTGGCGAACCTGAAACTTCTTAAACACTTTCTCCATCATGAAGTTATATGTTGTGATACTCATGAGCTTCATAACATAGTCCCTTTATTCTAACAATGTTGTTCATAGAATCTATCATAATCCAAACATGTTTTATTTTAAAGGAGCAACTACTTTAATAAGAGCTTTCAAATTTTCAAAAAACAAAATGATCCAAATGTTCCACCAAAATTTCCTACCAGTATTAAAATAGTTGGTGTCATAATACTTAACAAGCAAATAAAAGATATTTAGTTGGAAAAATGGTGTCTAGATAACTTTTTGACAGATGACCTTATATAAGTGATGAAAGTGATTCATCAATATGTAAGAATTAATTAGGATTGTTTAGATGATTTTTTTAAATCTATAAACTTATTGTTTGTATATGTAGGTCACTTTTATGACTATAGAAGTAATCTATGTGAATTGCAAATCTAGCCTAGGTACATAACTATGTGCATCTAATCTTCTAAGCACTAGTCTTTGCTTTTTGGTTCACCTAAATGTCTATGATTTTATATGTTTGATTGGTAATGTCTAGGAATGTCTTTGGGTACTTTTCTAGGTAAGTAGTTTCCTTTGGTTAAACTCTTGGATGGATCAATGATCATGAAAATAGATTGAAGATAATAGGTAATCGTGCATAGAATTCCATTGATATTGATGCAAGAAAATAACTCAATACTGAGGCTTTGATTATGAAAATAAGTCACTCAATTGTGCAATAAATGTATAGGTGCTTGGTGTGTAAAAATGAACTAGGGTTATTGATTAAATATAACTCCAAATCTAACAAGTGAAATGTGAAATGTTTCATGCTTTGAGTCAACACTTAGTTGGAAGGGTTGGGTCAACCCCAAATTTGAATTTGAAATTTAAAATTTTTAGTTTTATTTCCACAAACTACAAAATTTACCTAAGTTAATCTTATAATTTGTAGATTTGAACATGGGTAAGAGATGGAAAGACTAAAGATCAAAACTAGTTCTTGAGAATAAATGTAGGTGGAGTTAGTTAAGGTTTGGGTAATATCCCAATTTTTAGTTGAAATTATATTGGAAAAGTGTTGTACACCTTGCATATAAACATTATATAGTTTTAATAATTGTGGTCCATGTCTATGTTGGACATTTTACATTACGATTGAAAAATATTTTCCTAGGGGAGCCTATATGGGGCATTGCAAATTTGTTTAATGTGGGTGGTCCATATTAGGGGGGTCATGTTTTAGTATGCATATGGTCAATTGGGCTCATAGGATGAATGCATTTAATGATTTTGGATAACTATAAAATAAATTTAATATTGTAAAAAAAATAGTCTTGGGGTCATAGACCTTGAAATCAAATTTGGACGTGAGATTTTGAGAGAGCATAGGGGTTGCCTTGGAGAACATGCTACCACATGTTGTAGTGACAAATTTAGGCATCCAAATTTTTACATTGATTATTTTTCTTGAGTCATTAATTATTGGTAGAAAGATGCTTTAAAAATATTTTAATAAATTTTCCTCTTATTGTTGATCTCTTGCCTATAAATAGGAGGCTTGGGATGGAGTCATTCATTAGTTTTTTATCACATGATTACCTTGTACTTATTTTTGTGAAAAAAGGAATTGTGACTTATTAACAAAGTAACCTGGATCAACCATTCCTCAAAAAAATGGAACACAAACCAAAAAAGGCATTATTCTTGGCTAACATCCTCAAAGGAGAGCCAATTTTATTGGGTATTGTTCCTTTTGTGAAGAGGACTAATTGATACAAATATGATTTGATGAGCC
The DNA here is from genome assembly GCA_007258455.2 of Sequoia sempervirens. NCBI lineage: Eukaryota > Viridiplantae > Streptophyta > Pinopsida > Cupressales > Cupressaceae > Sequoia > Sequoia sempervirens. The sequence goes on from VDFB02045002.1 coordinate 15,697, forward strand.
TATGAAATAAAAGCCCTAATCTAATTAAATGAATAAAAATATACAAATAAATATCTCAATTCATGAAAAATAAATTTAGATCAAGAAAGAGCACACACAAAGTAACCGACCATCAAAAATTGAAATCCATTGTCCATGGGGCAAGCATGTCACGCAAATGACAACATGTTGCACTAGAGTCCTGATTGCACTGTATGGATTAGGTGAAAGTCTAGCAATTTAGTTTGTTAATCTCCTCTATCAACTCCTATTATTCTTTGTCCTTGGTCTAAATCTACAAAGATACAAAAAAGAAAAAGTGGTTGTGGCTATATAATATTTTACCTCAATCAAACCCCCATTTCAATATTCCTACATCCACAAATACCCAAATTGATAGAAAGTAATAGTGTGTGCTCTAAATCTTAAGTGTCTAAGATTGTGACGAGAAGTGACAAAAAATGAAAATTAAAACCCTACTCAAGTATGTTACAGTGGATTTACGTATGCCTCAAACAAGATAATGCAAGATCCAACCCAAGAGGAATATTATGCTCAAGGGAAACAAATCATAACAAATCACTTCACCTCAATGTTCATCAAGGTGATCAAAGCTTCAATGTGAGAAAAAGTTGGAACTATACCAAATCACAATGAAGAGGTACAATTCAATCATCAGTTAGTGATTCCAATCCTTTTGTAACATTTATGGAGCTTCGGCCATGGTAGTAAGAGAGAAAATAATGGTAAATCTTGTTCACAATTGCAAAGCTAAATGTTCATTTTGACAGGGCTTCACCATAGAATTTTCATTGTTCCTTGCTTGATAATGACAAAACTTCATATTTAAATAGGAATCAAGAGGGTGACCTTAGGTGTAGGCTATGATGTCAAGTTTGAATTAAGGAACCACTTTAGTGCTTACATGTTAAAATTGAGGTCACATCACTCAAGGTAAAGATCGACGAGCTTAAAAGTTTCATGTTTTCATGTGTATAGGTGAGATGCAAATACATTGCACTATAGTTTGTGCACCACACACACATCCAAATTGGAGAAAATAATAAAAGGTCCCCTGAATTAGGACTTTACTTCATTTTTAGCATTGACCAAAGTTTTGGACATAGAATCATCAGTAAGGTTTTTAGGGCAACATCCAACATATCTCTTGAGTTGGAGGTAAGGCCAAGGATGGAAGTTAGTGCCAAAGGTGCCAAGTTTGAATCCCCTCGGGTGATGCTAAGGGGGAGATTGTTGATAGATGGTTAGCACTCCCCTCGGAATTCGTGACATGGACTAACCGCCTCCCGTGGATCCGTCAACTCTGGTAGTTGTATCGGGCATTAATAGGTCAACCTTTTGGTGCAACAACAACCATGGGGCCAACATTAATTCCTAAGGAATTCTCCCCACCAATCATATTTCCTATTAAGAAACCCATAGAGCCATAAATTAATGACAATGTTTGAGGAAAATAGAAAAGAATGCTAGATTAATATTTAATTCTATATAAAAACTACAAGACTAGTTTATCAACATTAGCAAATCTTTTAATAGCATTAAATAAATTTCACCCAAAAAAAATACTTTGAGAGCTTCAATCTACTAGCAATAGTATTATTGTTTTTCTTTGGTCCCTCTTGGTTGTCCCTTTCCTATTTTTTGTGTTGTTATAGTTCAATTATTTTCCTGTTGATGTTTTGTTGTAAATGAGTTTTAGGAGCCTGTTAAAGCCTATTTATCCTTAAATAAGAAACACTAGTATTGTTGTGGTTGACTTGGGAGGAAAGACTAACCTGTATGAAATTCTTTAAATATGCAACATGTTCAAAAGATATAAATGAGTTTTTTAGGTAGAAGCATCATGGAAAATAGATTTTAGTGTCATTATTTCTTAAAGCATAGATGGAACATAAATAGTAACCAAACACTTAGATGATAACTTGTGTAAAGAACTTGATATTAATCAAATTAGTTTATTTCTTTTATTAGGATCCATATAAATTGATAGAACTTGATGCAACATATTATTTAATTTAAACACTAATAATATTGTGTTCATAATGTGACTTCTACCTTAGTTAAATATTACTTACAAATGGTTCACACTATCCTTGCATACACATAAATAGAATAAAATGATAAAGTTATGAATATAGATAGTATACATTAAATATTAAATTATATGTATTCTATATTATATTATAATATTTTTTATTTTTGTAATTAATAGTCGGTATGGGCTAGCTCCCCTTGTATTAATATCAAAAAAGATTATTAGGGGAAAGGACCCAGTGAACATGTTTCAATATGTTATCATGGAATCTAGCAGTGCTCGTTCCACAGATAACCCCCCTACGAAACTTGTTTGTTTCCTAAGTTCGTGAAGTTCAAGCATGCAAAACAAGGTGATTTTCAATCCACCTTGAAGTGTGTTTCAAAGCCTCAAACAATCTGTTTGAGCGTCCCTCTACGTTCGTCTAGCAAAGACCTTCGAAACGAGTATCTTCGCGAACTCTTACTATTGATACTTAGTGAAATAGTGAAAAGTGCAGTTGTTGCGAAAAACAACGCTCTAACTCTTTCTGAAAATTTGACTAAGTGTCAAAAGTGCAAGGGCGCTAAAAATATGTTATGAAATAACTTGCACAATAGAAGAATATGATATGAAATATGTTGCAAATACTTGATAATAACTTAGAATAACAAGCCACTTCGAGGGGGAAAACCTCCAAATATCTCTAATGAGAACACACTTCACAACTTGATGATGAAATAAGACTCACAACCTCCTATATATACCTATTTATTCCTAGGATATCACCTAGGCTGACTTAGACACACCTATATAAGTCTTAGGCCGACCTAAACAACTAAATAACAATATACTAATGATAATATGACTTAATAGAGAGTTAAGATAGCCACAAGCCGACTATTCATAACCCGATCTATACTAATATTAAGGGCGTAGCAAAATCACTGCCCTTGTACTTAAGTGAATGTGTTTTGGTGCAAAGGCGTTGATTTTTAGCGCCCTTGCACTTTTCTTCCTAACTTAGTCAATTTTTGACTAAGGCGTTTTTTGGCTCTTTTATATATTTCACTAAAAGTGCCACTTTTATGCCTTAATTAAATGCACAAATTGGGTTCGTTTATTTCACTTGTAAATCACTTAAAAGTGATTTTAGGTCATCTTTACTTCACTCTTATCTCCATTCTTTCACTCTTCAACTGTTGGGCGACCATCTTTCCTTCTGCAAACTCGTGGTTTTGGAGATCTCTCATTGGTTCGAGTTAAGGTTGTCTTTCTTCTAGGTTTCTCATTTTCTTCTCTATCTCATTCCATGTCTTTCATTCCTCTTTCATTTCAAGTTTTTCTCCAAATGTTATAGAAGGCGAAAATTTGAGTAAACTCGTTCCAAAAGTTCATGCTATATCAACGTTTTCTTGCAACTCAATACCCAAGCAGTGTTTTTGAACGCCATTACACCACATCTAAATGCTCGAGCGGTGTTTTTGCCCGCCATTGCACTCTTTTCCCTACTAAGTCTTTTAGACCAAGTGTCAGGGCGTTGATTTTCAACACCTTGACACATTTGGAAAATTTTCATGCTAGAGGTGCAAGGGTGCTGATTTTCAATGCCCTTACACTTGAACTCATCTCTCTAAGTGCAAGGGTGCTAATTTTCAGTGCCCTTACACTTTTGGTAGTTTTTGCCTTCGACATTTCCAAATCACTCTATCTTTGCTCTAAACCTCGTTTCTTCACTTTTGCATCATTTTTCATGCCTCGTCACTCGTTCCATGCTTACTCAACATCGTTACTCACTTCACGCTTCCCAATGCTACTTTTTCTGCTAACATCTGTTGATTCACCATCCTTGCAGTTTCTCTCTTGATTTCATCAAGTGATCCTGAAGGTGACATCTTCTGATCCAGTGAACTATCCCAAATCTACAAAGAAGCTATCATGCAACAAGTTGAGGATGCCAATTTTTCCAAAGCCTCAATACATATCATTTGTGATATACGGCTGACACTCGATAATCTCAAGGCGCATCTTCACGGGTGCAAGAAAATCCATTCATCTGCCATAAGGTTGATCACAAGATTTCACACCCTTGTTGATTACACAGTCGACCCAAATGATGCGTTCATACATGAGACCAAGAAGAATTATGAAGACCTTCGTGCCCAAACCAAGGAACCATGAAGACTCTTGATCTCTGGTGTTGAATTTTCTGATGCTTTCCTTTACACATCTTGTAAATAGTTTCTGACATCTTAAATGTCTTTTCTTAAAATGTAATTACACTGAAAATCTGAGATGTAGTTTCATGAAGACAAATTACATTTTGACTTTAGTCAAAGTTAGGTGAGATTTTCCTTAATTAGCTCACCTAACTTTCCTAACTTTTCTCAATTGATTTCCTAGATTTGCTCATCCCTCTCCTCTATATATATGATGGATTTCTATTGTAATGTTCATCTTTTATCTCTAGCAACAAAGTGTTGCTCATTTTGCAACAAATGTATGAAACTTTGTGTTCAACTTTGTGAATTTGAATCTTATCAATAAAGAAGAAATTTGCATACCAGACTTTGCATTGGATCAATTATCTTTTGAAGTTGATTAAGATTGGTGGTAATTGGTGTGTGAGATCTAAGGGCTTCAAGTAAATCTATGTGAACTTTGTGTTGCATTCTTTACTTTGAATTTAAGTTTATGTTTGAGTAACCTTTGTTGGATAAATTGCAAGACTTTGTGCTTGCATTTGTTCACGTTGTTTGTGGAACTATTGTGGTGATATATCTAGAAGACTTTGTGCTTCTAATATAACACTTGTTACGTATCTCAAGGATCTACTGTTGGAAAGTTACTGAACAACTTTTTTCCTTCATAAGCTTTCCTTTCTCATTTTTATTGTTATTGTTATCATGCTGGTATCTCTACGCTTTGCTTTGTCAAGATAGAGATATTGAAATTACTGCTTTGTTCTTAGTTCGAAGCTGCACAAAATTAGAACTACAGACCGTGGAGCATTGTAAAACATATTCTCTGAAAAAAGAGAGAAGGATGAATGTGACACACCCTGAATCCATTAATTATAGTGTACATGTTGTAAATACTTAGTTACTTTTACTTGTTTCTAAAAGTAGTAAGAAGGGTGCCTCCCCTTTCTGAGAGGAGAGATTACATCTCACATAGTTGTGGCTAAAGTCCTAGTTGTGTAATCTATTGAAAAGTTGATTACATAATTTTCACCCAACACAATAGTTGTGATACTATTTGTTTATATAATGCCCAATATTTTTATCAATATTGGACTAATAGTTGTGACTTTAAAGTTGTTAGTGTTGATGATGACTACCCATAATTAAACAAAATGTATTCCTTTGATCTAAAAAACAACCAATTATGTGATTCCACATCAATGCTCAATAAAACATGTTGTGAATGCACAAGTATTGGTTTCACTTTTTTTGGGGGCCTTTTTGGACACCTTGACAAAAAGCATGTTGATGTGGCCCTGAAACCTTAGCTATAAGTAGGGGACTTGCCAAGTAAACTGCTGTAAAAAATTGGGAGTGATTTGAAATTTCCATGTAGAATAATTAGAAGAATGAAGCTAGGATGCTCAACTACATTTCCTTCCATTGATGTTGTAAAATATCCGTCTTACCTACCAGGACTCTATAACTATGTGGAGTCGAAGCTACAAAACTATACTTCTTCTAAATTTTGCAGCATTCACATCCCATGCATCCACAGGGCACACCGAACCAAATGCAAGATGAGCAAAACAACTAGTAATTTTTGACACATCTCAACTGACATTCACCAACCATACTCCACCATCCACCAGGAGCACACCCAACACTTTGTTACCAATGTGTTCCACATCTTCTCCTAGCATTCCAACCTCCCACATAGAATTCAAAACCCACTCCTCCTGTAGGCAGGCAGCAGTGCCAAATAGCAGTAGCCTAAAGAGGAGGAACCACTCCAAATCACCTTGTAGAATTCACTAGATGCCCACACAAAATTTTCTTGTCTTGCCAACTCAACCTAGCTCTTCAATTGCCTTCTTTGCTATGCCATCTGTGATGTCATTTCCTTCCCAATATATGTAGTTGAGCTTGAAATCCTTCAGACAGTCTATTAACTTTTTGATTGGTGCCAACCATCTGCCCATTTTCCAATTGGGCGTATAATTTTGTCAAATAGCATTGATGGTGATAAGAGAGTCACCTTCCAGGTGATTTTTCTCTGCCCCAATTTCCTTGCCCAGTTCCAGACCCATTAGGGCCACTCTAATTTCTGCTATATTGTTTGTGGATATTATAATAATTATTTTAATATAATATGTTAATATAATTATATTGATCTAAATATTATAATATTATAATTAAGAAATCCATTAAAACTTTGAATAGGAAGTGTTGTGATTTCATGCCCCCCTTCATTGCCCATTGATTATAAGTTCCAATATGAGATTATAAATGGGTCATACTACTTAAACGTATACCTCTAGTTGTTGCATTAATCCTCCCTTTCATGTCTTAGTCAAATACCCAAGTTGAAAAACTAAAATTGGCTAACTGTTAAGTTTTTTTGAGATGTCAAAGTTTTGAGGTTGTTTATGCTTGCATACCTTCCCTACTAATCTTGACTCCCTACTCTAATCCTTCCAAAATTTAGCTAAGTGTCATTTGTCACCTAGTTGGAGTTTTGGGGATATCCGTCCTTGCATTTCCTTCTTATAGATCTTGAAATCACATGTAGGAACCTTGTGAAAGTGACCAAATATTAAGATTATTGAACTTTTGGATTTTTGGGGATTTCCCTCACATTTGTACCTCCTTTAAGCATCCATAATCCCTGTAGAATAGGGGGATTCGATACTCATGAGTTCTCTTCACTCAGAGAGCCTCACGGGGTGAAATACCCTAAACTACCTCAATGGAACAACACAAACGTTTTAGAATTTGATAGCAGGCCGCAAAGATTCTCTAGACAAACTAACAAGCTCTCAGCTAAAGGACGTCAATGCAGAATACAGACGACAACGCGGTGTGCTGGTGTCTCATACGAACCAGAAAGTGAGTTTATCTCATAAAATGCCTAAATGACCACTTCTACTCCGAATGCTAAAAACCATAGAATACAGTAAAATAACAAAAAGTGATAGACTGAGATTAAGTAAAGAGTAAATGATAAAGATAAGGAGAAGAAAGGAAGGAAATACTTACAACCGTGTGAATGATGAAGCTTCCAACTTGTGAATGTCTTCAATACTTGCACACAAGAGGGAGACACAAATGGTTGGGTGGCTATATAGGGGCCTGCCTCAGTTAGACCTTGTTTCGGTGTTCCCACCTCCATGGATAGCGAGATAGATAGAGAGAAAAGTAGAAATGAAGTAAAGAGCACTTAAAGCACTACAAAATAGTGTTATGCTACTCAACCAAGTGATAGAGGAGAGGAGAGGGAAGCTTACCACCTCCACCAAGAGCACTCAAGGCTGTTTGGGGGTGAAAATGAGAAAAACTCAAGCCTTTGTTGCGATGGTGTGGTCCCAAACTTTCTCTACCGACGTGATGGAGTGTTGATGTTGTTGTTGTGAAGTGTAACGTATTTTGCTAGAATGCTTAGAGCTGTCAAGAGTGAGCTCAATGCTGGGAAGAAGATGTGAAGAGATGGTGAAGAAGCTCCTTAGAGCTTGTGAATGAAGTGAGGAAGTTCTTGGAAGATCTCAAGAGATGAAATGCTTGTTCAAGGAGTAAATATGAAGAAGGGATGAAGAGAAACGACCATATTCGAGATGGTCAGCCGAAGGGGGCATTACAACTTGACTCCCAATGGGAAGTGTAACGTCTCTATAGGCTCTAGACACGGGAATCTATTAGGGACATAAGCGCGCCGCGTGGACATTTGTGCGTTGTGCGGGCATCCCCGATAGAAACACCTCCACCGACACTCAAAACAGGCACCAAGTGGGATGCAAGCAATGGGCTTAGGTGGAATTAAGCCTCCGAACTTGGTTTTCTAAGGTGGGTAAAGGTGAAAAGGGGAATTGCACATGGAGTGTAAATTCGCTCTTATACGTTTTTCCCCCACTTTAGCGAGCACGAATACTAATAAGTGCTCAGTAAAGTAGATCAAGAAAGAGTAGGGTTAGAAATGTACTGAACCATCGAGGAAGTAGATCGCGATCTAGCGAACCCGAGAGTGTAGGGTCAAAAGAGGACTTCATAGTTCTATAAAACTATGAAGCTGAAGAACGAGCATATACTCAAGATGAAGAGGATGTAGATCTTCGATCCGGTATATACAAGATATAAGAGAGAGATGAACAAAGCACGTAGTGAAAGCAAAACCCGCTTAGGAGTAGAACCCGCACCACAAAAGAGGTGATAAAAGAAAACCCCACTCGAGGAGGAGAAATCGTATCACAAAAGAGGTGATAAAAGCAAACCTTGCTCAAGGAGGAGAACCCATATCACCAAAAAGTGTGTGGTGAAAGCAAAACCCGCTCAGGAGTAGAACCCGCACCACAAAAGAGATGATAAAAGCAAACCCCGCTTGAGGAGGAGAACCTGTATCACAAAAGAGGTGATAAAAGCAAACCCCGCTCGAGGAGGAGAACCTGTATCACCAAAAAATGCGTGGTGAAAGCAAAACCCGCTCAGGAGTAGAACTCGCACCACAAAAGAGGTGATAAAAGTAAACCCTGCTCGAGGAGGAGAACTTGTATCACCAAACAAGGATGTAAAGGAGCTCTACAGGTTCTCAGTCATGCAGAGCAAGTAAGCAGATAGTCACGCAGACCGTCGTCAAGTTGAAAGGCTATCCAAGGGGTCCCTCGAGAACCCTTCAAAAGGAAGAGGGGTCCACTCAAGGGACGCGTTGTTTGAAAGCGAGGTCTTGCCAGGCTGCCCCCAAGCTACATGCAAAAGTTGTGAAATAGGTCTAGTAGGGTTGCCCCCAAGCTAGATGTTGATGAATTCATCCAAGAGGAAAAGTTTTCAAAGAGGTCCCTCGGGAACCCTTCAAAAGGAAGAGGGGTCCACTCAAGGGACACTCCAATTGAAAGAGAGAGCGAAGAGAGGGGTCCTTAAGAAGGACACACATCTCTGAATGAGTCATCACTGCCCCCAACCTGCAGGGGAGGAGAACCATGCAAGATTCTTATAATAGGATAGAGGTAAACCTCAATATCACTTGTCATGTGAAGAAGAGGCAGGTGCATCAATCAAATGGGATTTTGATGACACTCGAATCACAAAGTTGTATTTTATCTTTCAAGGCCTTACATTCACTAGTGGAATGGCCAGGCACTTAATGGTATGCATAGAAAGAGTGTTTTCCTTCATCATGTCTATGAGATTTCTTGAGTGTATGAGAAGGAAGAGTGATTAAGTGGGCTTTTAGAAGCCGCAACAAAATACACTCTTGCTCGGATAAAGAATGAAGAGCAGGAAGCAAACCTTTCTCTTGTGGAGAAAAGTTTAACTGCTCGCAAGAAGAAGATACGAAGGTAGAAGAAAAAGGAGGAGGGTCTCCATGGAGAGCATTATTCCAGGGAGGAGGAACACACTCTTCTATGGGATCACCATCAACCTTCTTTATAAGACCACCAAAGTTAACCTCTTTAACAGAAGTGTGATCATCTTCCTCAAAAGGAGGATCAACACTAAGAATATTACAATTCACATCCACATTATCCCGCGATGCTGAAGAATGACCATCTTCGATAGCGGGTTTGGATGATGTTATCGGAAGGTCTAAGTGGATCGGGTCGACTTTATATTCCTAAACGGAGGAATCAGTAAAGTCTAGAGGACCCCAATCATCACCAAGACATGCATTCCTTTGAGAAGAGGAAGACTTGGGATTTCTTGCTTCGTTAAAGATCTTCCTCGGGGACATCTATCTCAAGAGTATCCTTTGTAGAAGGTACTACTCGAGTAAACATTGAAACACTGGAAGACAATGAAGGAATAAGAGTAGGCACAACCAAAGCTCGACCAGTAGCTACCATCTCACATAAGTGCATAGCATCAAGGTCAGCCTTAACTGTGACTACTTTATTGTTACAAATGAACTTGATAGATTTATGCAAGGTAGATGGGACTACACCCATAGCATGAATCCACGGTCTACCAAGAAGAAGGTTATATGGTAATTTTTCGGACATAACATATACAAGGGTAGGTACAGTAATGGGTCTTAGCTGCAAAGGTAATACTATCGTACCTAGAGCTTGTCGCACAACATTATTGAACCCACGAATAACAACAGAAGAAGTATTGATAGAAGATGAGTCAATATTAATCTTAGGCAATAGATCAATACTACACACATTGAGTGTTGAACAAGCGTCAACGAGAGTACGTCTAATGCCAGTCTTATTAATGTTGACTATCATCATTAAAGGATCTGCTTGCTTTTGTACTTCCGGAGACAGGAGCTCCTGCAGATAGAACGTAATATTCGACAAATCCGCACGAATATACGCCATCAACGCATTAGCATCTGTTGGCCTAGCGGAAGAAGGCAAGAGGATCTTTTGCAAGGCTTCTTGAAGCATACTTTAATAAACCAGAGCAGACTGAAGCAAGTCCCATAGTGAGATCTTAACTAGAGTAACTTGGAGTTGCTCGACAAGATCGTAATCACTGGGTGCTTTAGTTGTAGGTTTAGGTGCTAAAGGAAGAGTTGTTTGTTTATTCATACTATTCTCATAAGTATGGGCTACCGCTCTATAAGAGGGAGCCGTAGAAGGATCAGGAGAACCACCATCAATAGAACAAATCCGTTTAGAAGAAGGACTAGCTGGAGTTACGTAAATAATCGGTCTCTTAGGCCTTTGAGGGGCAGTAGAGACATAGATTACATTTACTGAATCATTACAACTAGTGGAATAATTATTTGAATACATATTCTCAACATCAATCCAAATAGGATCAAATGTGGAATAATTATTTGAAGAAACATTCTCAACATCGATCCAGGGAGAATCAAATGTGGAAGGAGGTTCATCATTCGCTAATGCATCATCTCTAGAAGAGAGTGCACCAAAACAAAGATGAGATTCATCATTCACCAATGCAACGTCTCTAGAAGAGAGTGCATTGGAATGGAGAGGAGATTTATCATTCACAAATGCATCATCTCTAGAAGAGAGTGTATTGGAATGAAGAGAAGGTAGAGTAACATTAAGAAAGGTATTAATGATTTCATCTTCTTGCAACAAAATATCATGTTAAGAGGACTTTCGTGAGCAGGATCAAAGATACCAAGTGACATAGGCAAAGCCAAGTCACCATCACATGCATGAAATGTAATTTCATTAACATTTTGAACAAAATTAGATATTGAACTAATAAAAGAAGATATTAAATCCATTACAATTTTTTCAGTATTTTCTATGTTCTAGTAATTTGCATTTTCGGAGATCTCTAAAGCGGAATTTGAGGTTGGAACTTGCGTTGGTCCCTAAAATTTGATCACTGAAGGCACTAGTATTTAAGGGACTAAGCAAGTTCTCTAGGAGACCTTTCCAACGGTGCAAACGGTTTTGAATTTCAAGCACCGAGTCAAAAGTTATGACCCCGCCAAGTAGGGGTAAATAAATTTTGAGTTTTTCAAAGAACACTATTCTTCACGTCGGGTTCACCAAAATGTAGAATAGGGGGATTCACTACTCACAATTTCTTAGAGAGCCTCATGGTGCAAACTTCCTTAAACTGCCTCAATGGAACAACGTGAAAGTTTTAGAATCTGAAAGAGCAGGTCGCAAAGATTCTCTAGACAAACTAACAAGCTCTCGGCTAAAGGACGTCAGCGTAGAATAAGACGATAGTGCGGCGTGCTGGTGTCCCAGAGGCATGCTAGCATCTTGTACAGAACAGAAAGAGAGTTTATCTCAGAAAATGCCTAAATGACCACTTCTACTCTGAATGCTAAAAACCATAGAATACAGTAAAATAACAGAAAGTGATAGAACTGAGATTAAGTAAAGAGTAAATGATAAAGATAAGGAAAAGAAAGGAAGGAAATGCTTACAACCATGCGAATGATGAAGCTTCCAACTCGTGAATGTCTTCAATACTTGCACACAAGAGGGAGAGAGAAATGGTTGGGTAGCTGTATAGGGGCCTGCCTCAGTTAGACCCCATTTTGGTGTTCCCACCTCTATAGATAGCCAGATAGATAGAGAGAAAAGTAGAAATGAAGTAAAGAGCACTTAAAGCACTACAAAACAGTGTTATGCTACTCAACCAAGTGATAGAGGAGAGGAGAGGGAAGCTTACCACCTCCACCAAGAGCACTCAAGGCTGCTTGGGGGAGAAAATGAGAGGAACTCAAGCCTCTGCTATGATGGTGTGGTCCCAAACTTGCTCTACCAACGTGATGGAGTGTTGATGTTGTTGCTGTGAAGTGTAAAGTGTTTTGCTAGAATGCTTAGAGCTGTCAAGAGTGAGCTCAATGCTGGGAAGAAGATGTGAAGAGATGGTGAAGAAGCTACTTACAGCTTGTGAATGAAGTGAGGAAGTTCTTGGAAGATCTCATGAGATGAAATGCTTGTTCAAGGAGTGAATATGAAGAAGGGATGAAGAGATATGACCATATTCGGGTCGGTCGACTGAAGGGGGCATTACAACTTGACTCCCAATGGGAAGTGTAATGCCTCTGCAAGCTCCAGACGTGGGAATTTTTCAGGGACGTAAGCGCGCCACGTGGACGTCTGTGCACCATGCGAGCGTCCTTGATAGAAACGCCTCCACCTACGCTCAAAACAAGCGTCAAGTGGGATGCAAGCAGTGGGCTTAGGTGGAATTAAGCCTCCAAACTTGGTTTTCTAAGGTGGGTAAAGGCAAAAAGGGGAATTGCACATGGGGTGCAGATTCACTCTTATACAATCCCCAAATTCCAAAGGGTAATATTTTTCCTAAGTGTCATTTTTTCAGAGTTCCAGATTCCCCAATACCATTTCTTTGGCATTCTTGATCCCCGAAGCATGAAAGTCTCCTAAAAGCCGAAGTCCTTTGTATTTATTGGAATTTTAGACTTCTTCATCCATTCATCCTCATTAAAATTTTCATCTTGTGTGTGCCCTTCTGACACCCCGATCCTTTGTTGCTAGTATGAAGGTGCTCTCACTGATGTCATGAAAGTTGGTTTTTGATTGTATATGTCGAGGATATTGAGAAAATTGTCATAAAGAAGGTTTGCAGGTTGTGTGTGTATAGTTGAGATGTCAAGAAGAAGTGATGTGAGTACATGGAGTTATCCTTATATTGCTATGTCTAGAGGTGTGCTAGAGTGAAGTATGTGCTACAATGATGTCTCTAGTACTTGGTTTCCAATTTCTTTTGAGAAAATTTGATAAATAGAGAAAACAATGTTATATTCAGGTATTTAGTGTATGCTCTTGGTTTTGCTCTGTGTTTCTTCTAGGTTGATGCTATGATTGTGTGGTTTTGAGGTGTTGTTCATGATCATTGGTAGTTGCTATATCCATAATTTGGGCTTTTGGATCATCGTACAATGCGAGATATTTTCACCAGTATGTGAATTGTGCATTTCAGTGTGCATGGATGTGGTTTGGGAGAAATGTATAATTTGCTCTGCATTTCTCCGCATCTTGATTTCAAGACTTGCAGTTCTAAGATAGGTTGATAGGGTTTCTCTCTTGCTTTGGTCAAGAGAATTTGATATTTGGTGTTGTTGCTGAGTTTCTATGCTACAATGTATTATAGTAGCTGACAGGGTTATTCAAATATACAAAATGATTATGTTCTTTAGGTGAAGTTTGTTGTGAAGGTTTTGGATGAATTTTCAAGTGTTTATTACTTACTCCAGATCATGTTCAAGTGAATTTTGTTGTCCGGAAAGATTGGACCAAGTTAAGGATGTGTGTGCTTAATTATTTTATGTGTTTTTGCACGGGTGTTGGTCGAGCTTGTGTTAAACACTACTAGCGAAAATCATGAAAGTGTGTTGAGGCATGTTGGGACTCATTTAGGTCCTCATTAAGTTTGTGTTTGGGTTTTCCTCATTTTAATTTCACTATGGAATGTTTTGGAACTAACCTAATTTGAATTTGTAAATACAAATGGTGTATGATTGACCTTGGAAGAGTTTCAAGGTTAAAGATGGTATAAATATGAGTTGAGATGTTTGTATGAGACAATAGAGAGATGCGAGATATGTGTGTGTGATGCGAGTTCGAGCAGATCAATGCAAAAATTTCAAAGTGTTGAGTTCCTGAAGGAAGTGAGATGAAGGTGTACTCTATCTTTCAAGTATGTATGCAAAAGTGTGAGTAAATTGTGGTAGAATCTTTGTTGCATTGAGATATTTTTCCTCTATAACAACTCTCTTCTATCTTCTTTGTAATTCTATGGTAGTGAGCCTAGGCAGTGAGCCTTCATTGGACAGTGAGTCTTGTCTTGGCAGTGAACCTTTCTAATAGTGAGCCTTTGTATTCGGTTTTGGAATTCTTTATATTGTGAGCTAATCCTCACCATGGTTTTTCCACATAAATATGGTGTTATTATGTGCATGGTTTTACTACTTCCAATTTTTTTTTTCTGCACTCAACAATTTAATATATTAGCATAGTAAAGGTTTTGTGAATGAATCCAAATCTAACTTCTGTTGAGAGTTTTGAATTTTAAAATTGCTACAACTAATTCACTCCCCTCTCATTTGTCTTGTTCAACATCCTTGGAATGCGATATGATTTTCTCTTGTCCCCTGATAGTCTCAAACTACAATGATTGCTTTATGTATCCTATAAGAGCCATACTTTTATCCATCCTCTATTATAGTACCTCTTTCCATGCACCCCCAATGGTTCAAGACTTGACCAAAGTATTTTAAGTTTTTCTCATATTTATCAATTTAGATTTTCAAGCTTCCTACCATCCCTTGGACCCGATTCCTCAAAAGTTGTTCTTTATCTTTTATACTTTCAAACTTCTTCATCCATCCATCCCTTTTAGAATTGTCATCTCGTTCACGTATTCCCCAAAAGTCTATTTCCAAAAAAATTACCTTAGTCTACTCCAAATTCCTTTAAGTCTTTCAAAATTTTGGGGTTTCCCATCCTTTCATCCTTTCCCTTCTAGTTCCAACACCCCAAGGGCCTTCCTTTCTTTTTCTAATATCTTCATCATTATGAACTATTGAAGTATCTCTTTCCACCCCTCCCATGGTAGGTTTTTCAATAGAGGCCCAATGCTTGATGAATAAGTGTTTTTTTAGGACATGGAGGTGGACATGCCCATGCCTTAGGCATGATAGGTATGCAAATCAAAAGGATGCCATATGGCTCAATAATCTAACAAAGCATGAGTGTTAAAGATTTATTTCAAGAAATCAAATATTTTTGTGCTTCTCTTTCAAGTCCAATGGCTCAATGGGTAAGCAATGGATTGATACTCCAATGACTCTAGTTTGTCTTCATTGGAGGATCATGAATTTTAGTGTCATGGATGAGGCACAAGAGTAGGAGATCATGATAAGAAGATGGACACTCACATTCTATTCCAAGGTAAATTTTAAAGGGTTTGAGTGGAAAACATAGTGTTATTAAGTGCATTAACTCACTCACCTACCTATATCTATGTACCCACCAACTTGCTCCTCCTTTTTAGCATAATTAATGCCAAAGGTGATGCCTATAAAAGGGCAATGGCCTCCTATACTATGTGGGAATGTAAAACACATAGTTCATGGTGGATTTAGGTTTTAAAATGATAAAAACATGACAAGAAGATATGGCCACTATCTATAGTGGTAGAAGATCATTGATTTCTAGGGTTCTTGTGCAAGTCTACATGTTTCCTTTTGTGGGTGACTTGTAGAATGGTATGTAGAGATTCATTTTTATTTTATAAATGGTTCAGTTTTAGTTTCTTTGAAGAGACTTGAATCTTATGCAATTCATTGCAATTGTAAATAGGTACAATGCCTCTAAATCAATAAAATTACCTTATTTTCACCTCATATCACTTTTTGTATGTTGTGTAATTTCTTCTTACCTTCATATGTGAAAAAAATTATTATTTTTTGGATATGTATGTTGTGTACTAACAATTTGTAAGATTTATCTGTGGATACCCTCTTCCCTCCAAGTCATTGTTGAATCCCTTACCTCCATATTTGTTTGTGAGGGTTGCTAAATGGGATCTATGTGAGTCTAGGTAGTTTTGTTGGATTTATATGTTGCTATGGGAAAGGAGGAATCTCACTTAAATGTTGGTGCATCAACTCTTTACCTTTTTGTATTCTTCTCTCCCTTTACCTAACATTTATAAATAAAATAACATCATTTTGTAGGTTTAGTCTGTGTTGGGTTGGATCAATACATGCGTCTAGGTTTAGTAAAGGAACCAAACTTCTTTGGAAATCTAATCTCATCAACATGGTTCGACACCTTGATATCATTCTCATTGTGTCATTGGATTATCGAACAACAAGTTCAACAAAAGGTGCAAATCTAGGTGATAACAAGAAGAACCAAACTATTAGGGATCATTTTCATATTAACTACAACCTATCTAGTACTAATGAAGAATAATAATAGCATGGACATGAAGATAGAAATAGTAAACAAAGTGTTCCTTCTATGTGGAAAGTAGGAGGAGACAAGTGAATAGTAGTTATACCTTTCACCTTCTTATCTAGTTAATTTTATCTCCTACAACTATATCAATCCATTATTTACACCAATTCGTTTGGATAGGGTAACGTGGGTCTACATTTACCCACATTTCTTAAACATCAATAACACCTCATAATGCCCTACTTGACTCTACTCACTTCCATGTAGCAAAATTTTCAAAGAATTCAATTACACAATAAATGAATTCCATTATTCTAATTGAGAATGTAATTTGTGATAATTATTTTAGTTAATAATATTTGGCAACATTTTTTTGTAGTATATGATGTATATGCTTTGTAATATTCAACTAAGCAAAAACTTTATTCTTATTTTCTTTGCATTACTAAAGAAGGCCTAGTGTGGATTCCAGTTGTGGCTCTATAATACTAAGTCATGCTAACCATTAAAATATGTTAGTTCGAAGCAATGGTACAAGTTTGTAGTCATGAATTAGCCTCAAGTTTGTAGGCATGTCCTTTAATAAGGCATAAAACTAACACATAATCCAAAAAAAATCAATAATAGAGAGGTATTGTTCTTAGATTTAACAAAAAATAAATCCAAGAATCTTCTCCACTTGATATCATTCTTCAATTATTAAGCCAAATATCACCATTCATCTCATTTAATTTTTAATCCTTTCCATTCAATTTATTATTCACATCTATAAACAATTTAATTATATAGGTTGATTGTATTTATTATTTTTTTTGAAAAAGCAAAAAAATTTACATCAAGGAATTTTGTTATTATATTTATTACTTATCAATTCAATTAATCTAGATTCCACCTTAAAAAATACTATTTTCTATTTCAACCATATAAAACAAATTATGTGACAAGAACAGTTTAATTTCATATATAAAAATGTTATACTACACTTAAAAATATATCTTCTATTTTACATGGAGAATGAATAAGATCTTGATAACACAAGAATATCTTAAAATTCTATTTTAAAACATCAAGAAGTATGATATAAGTAACAAAAGAAACCAAAAAAAATGTAATATTATAACCGTGAAAAAGAAAATCTAGACCAACTTTATTTTAACATACTCTTTTAAAATAAAATATATAATTCGCAATAATCAATATTTAATAATGAAAATTATATATATATAATTCAAAACTTTAATAACTCTTCAAAACCAAAACAATTACAAAATAATAATAAAACATAAAAAATAAGAACAATATTAAAGAGATGAGTACAATTTTTTTAAAAAATAAATTAAAAATTTATAAAAATATTTATTTGCAAATATTATATTATTTATTAATTAATAAATAATTAGCCAATCTTACCCGTTTCCAATATTTTTAAATGAGGTGAAACTTTATGAATATTGGCTATTTATTAATGAATTTTAATGCTTTCGTACATTCCCCTTTAGGGGAAACTTTATGGAGGTGGCAACTTTGTGGAGATTCTCTTAGTCTTTGCTTTATTAAAATTGTCTTTTTGTAGTGGACATTACGTGGAGCCTTGTCTTACTCTTTGTTTTAATGTTGTTATGTAATCTATATTTAATTGTGACTTCTTTTATTTTTGTTTTTTTAGTTCTAAAATATTTAATTATTTAAAATTATACACTATATTATTTAAATATGTTAAAAAAAAAATTATTTTTTTTGGTTATTTTGTAATTTTTATTGTAATTAAAAAGTATCTATTAATTAATTGTTTTTATATAAAATTATTTAAGTTTAAATTATATTGTTAGATTTAAAAAATATGAGCATATCTTAAAATCATAGTAGCAAAATCAAGGATAAATGAATATGTGGTCTTAAAAATAAAAATAGACATAATATAATAAGAGTATCACTTTATAAGGAAAGCATCTATAAAATCGTCAATTTAATAGAATAATAAGGAAATTATAACAATATGTTGCAAGGGAAACACTAGTCTATATTATCTTTCATGTACTCCTAATCAATAAGAGCAGCATTATAATCTTCCTCTAGATATTCCTATGAGTGATTCAACACATTCCTCAATGATAATATTGTGAAAGCCAAGTGAGGGAATTTCCCTTGATCAAGAGAGGCCCATCCATGTTATTGAGAGGACACAAATAATTGATGCACAAGCAAAGTCCACCCACCATAACAAATGAAAGGCAAAGATGGTAGCAAGTTCTAGCTAGAACATATTGCAGGCAATGGTCATGGTGCTCTCTAATGGTTGTGTGGATAAAACTAAGAAAAAACAAAATAGCTACATCATTAGTCTCAATGGAGGGATCTGGCATAGGAAGGTAGAAAAGATCAAATCTTGGCCATAATGCAAGGGGCATTCCCCAATTCAATCAAGTAGGTTTGAAGATGTTGGACCTCCAATTCTACCTTATTAACTTGAAATTAATTTTTCATGAGCACATTAGTGATCACCAATAATTTTTTAGAGTGAATAGCAAAGTTAGTATCCATGATAGAGTGAAAAAAATAGCAATTTTTTCTTTCTAGCTACAAAAAATAATTTCAAATTTGAAAGCATGCCATAGCTAGGAAAAACCTACAAAAGCTTGGTCCTATCACTAAGAACAACATTATTCCAAGTAAAAGTTTCAAGTCTTAGAGGTGAGAAGAAATCATGTATCAATAGCCAAGTATCCTTTGCATAAGCACAAAATAAGAAAAGATGAAGAAGGTTTTCTAGTTGCAAACAAAATAGACATCTTGGATTAGAAAGTCCAAGATGTATCAAATGGGTATCAATAGGAAGGCCTTCCAATAATATAGAATAAGTGAAGTGGGCAACTTTGGGCTCCATAATTGCTTTCCAAACTATTCAAAAAATATTTAGCCCAAGTAAAATTGAATGACTAAAGTGACCACCTAGTATTCAATTTTACACCATGGGAAGATGAGCTAAAATCCACCTATATCCTTTCATGGGAGTGTAATTATAAAAAATATTATTAACATGACATTTTCAATCCTTCCACCAAGGCTTGAAGGAATGCACATACATTTTGGAAAGTGCTAAGAAGGCACAACCTATTTTCAACTAAAAGGTTTCTTGGTCCACATGGCTTAAATTAAAATTTACTTTAGCCTAAGATCGAGAAATCCAAGTGGAATTCTTTGTAATAAAGATCTTAAAGTTGTCCATTTCCCTTTCTAAAAAAATTAAGGGAGTGCATCCAAGGAGTAGCCACCAATGACTTATCTTGAAACAAGATGATAGGAGACATATAGATTCTTGGTTGATGGGTAATCTATTGTGAAATTAATCTCCTTTCTATAGTAGCCACAACATGATAGTGTCCCAAGCCTTCCATTTTTTATTTTAGGATTATAGGTGATATTCACTTTGTAATCCTTAAACCTTATTGTAAATTTAGATTCTAAATAAATGTGAGTACCATAAAGAGCATGACGAGGGTGAAAGTGGATGCCCCTATGCACATATGGATAAATATTTATTAATATTTTATTATATCTTACATGTAATGTAATGGAATAATTAAAAAATTCATTCATGAAGAAAGTGGAGCAAAATGTTGGTGGTTGCAAATCAATTAGAACTCATTAATGACACTTTTTTTTCTTTTTAAGCACTAGAACTTGAAGTAGATAATCTTATTATGATGAATGGGTTCGACATGTGTTGTAACTCTATAATGGAGTGCTAGAATTGGAGATGTGAGCCATTAGGATATACTAGTAAAAAATGTATTATGAGATACACTTGTTATTCATGGATGCATTGATCGAGCACATGGGGGAACTAACTTTTTTTATACCATATTTTAAGTGGTGCACAATTTTAGGAATCCACTTATTTTTCCTCTCAATTATCCCCTAAAAATTATATGCTTTAGATAAAGGTTTTGAGAGTTGTTGTAGGTCCATAGGTGTTAAAAAATTGAAGGGATATAGTGTGTTACATGTGTCTCTTTTATTTGAATAGTAATACATTCTTGATCCTCTCTTTGATGGGGGAATTTTTTTTAAATGGTTTCTCCATTTGCAGCTAGTGTCATGCTTATTTATCATGGTTTTTTTATTTACACATTCATATGATATCTTAATGAGTAATCCTATGAAAATCACATTTTCATACTCTTTGAACAACTAATATCTAGAGTAGTTTATCTCAATTTAAAATATTTGATATTAGAGCCTTGGCTCTATTGAGAAGGGGATGCATTTCTTAAAGTGTTGAATGTTTCTTATCTACACTAGGTGTTATTTGTTTGAGTGGTTTTTGAAGATATATGATTGGAAACCATGGCTTCTACCTCTTATACAAAGATTAAAAATTTCAATGGCACTAGCTACGATATCTTATAAGGAATAGTTATATTCCTAGCATGCTTATGATGGAGAAGTGTCTATGAGTGAGAATGATTTGTTGGCATATGGCTTCTAGTGTTGTCATTGATGGCAACCTAAGTCATTATTCTGGTCCACAAATCAGAATTGTGAAGAACAGAGTATTGCCAGAAGTGTGAATGAAGAATAGGGTATCCGATTAAAGTCTAGTATGTTAATCTATATGACCCACTAGATTATCATTTTGAGTTGTGGATCTCGGGGAAGATTTTCAAGCATTTATATTATCCTATTGTCAAGTTTTGTGGTGTTGCATTAATCGATGTATGAGTTAGGAGATCTAGCAGGATGTTTTTTCTATTTATTTGCTCAAGGTGGCTGACTTGATGTATGTAGCATGTCACGGATGTATAAG
This sequence comes from Sequoia sempervirens, assembly GCA_007258455.2. Classification (NCBI taxonomy): domain Eukaryota; kingdom Viridiplantae; phylum Streptophyta; class Pinopsida; order Cupressales; family Cupressaceae; genus Sequoia; species Sequoia sempervirens. The sequence continues at coordinate 37,069 of VDFB02045002.1, forward strand.
GAGTAATTGTTTAAATGTTTCCTTGCTCGAACATTTTGTTTTGGATCCTAGCATAGTGTTAGATGACTTTCGTGGGTACGCATTGAATATCAAATGTGGATTGAGCTGATAGTTGGAAAATATTTTTGTTTTGCCGAAGTCGACTTGAAGTATCTAAATCTTTGTAGTGGATATATATATGAGTCTGGGTAATTCATTTTTGGTGTGCATGTAGAAGTGTATGAGTGTGAAGAGCAGAGTAGATGTGTGTACAAATATCAGAAGATCAGTTGAGCAAATTTTTCTTGTGTAAAAGAGGTTTTTGTGAAGCGAATTAAGGCAGAGCATAGTGAAGTGCAGAATCAGACAGAAGATCCAAAATCTGATCAATGAGCCTAACTAGAACTATAATCAGGCATTTGTAGATGCTATCTTCTCAGTTCAACTTTTTTTAGTAATCCAAAACTCTTGTAAGGCAGTGAGCCTTCTTTCTTATGAGCAATGAGCTCTAGGTAGTGTCCCTGAATGCATGTGCATTCTCTTTTTCTCCATACTTTTAATAGAGTATAAATTGTGGATTAACCTCCACCGTGGTTTTTCCCCTAACAAGGTTTCCATGTAAAAATCTTGGTGTTATGGTGTTTTGATTGTTTCCTTCATGTGCTTGCATCTTTATTTTTGATGAAATGTTGTAAATGGTTTAAGATCTAGAATGAAATTTAATTATTGTTGAACACTAATTCACCCCCCCTCTCAGTGATCCTTGAGTCCAACAATTGGTATCAGAGCTCGACTCCTCTACAAAAGTTTAATAGCTTGAGGTGGATCTTGGAATGCAATGAACTCTGGTGGTCTTCAACAACAACTTTTGGTGGCGCTTGATTATCTTGATCAATCTAAAACAAAAGTCCTGGAATTGAAAGCAAATCTTGAAGATGCTAAAAAATGCATTCAATCATTGAAGGATAAAATGAATGAGTCAAGAGAAAAGAGGAAGGAACTATGTGATCAGCTAAAGTAGAAAGAAAGTAAATGCTTAGAAGATGTTCACCTGAATCAGACTCTAAAAGAAATAACTGAAGAATGTGAAAAGCTTGCTAGAGATAATGCTACTCTAAAGCTTGAGATGGAATCTATGGCGATGAAGCTAACTAAGGAGTAAAGAAAGAAAGAAGAATGAGGAGAATCTAGCCCAATCCTTAAAATAAAAATATGAAGAATGCAATAGAGTTAGTAATGGATTCATTCAGCTGTAGATTGAACTGCAACAATCCAGAAATAATGAACAAGAACTTGAAAGACATAGTTATTCTCAGAGATGAACTCACTATTGCAAATGAATACAAGGAGAAGTTTAGGATCAGTTCTGCTAAGCTTGATGAGATGACTAAAGGACAAAAGGACGCAAATGACAAGTGAGGTCTTGGATATGAGAAGGGAGAAAGCTTCAAATCTGAACATAAGGGTTCCAAACAAAGAAATCAGATGAACAAAGGTAGGAGGCATTCGGTAAGACAACCCAATACTCAAAAATTTAATGGTCACTTCTTTTCCTGTAATAAATATGGTCATATGGCTTCTTAGTGTAGAAGTAAAATAAATCCAAGTCAACCATCATTCTCAATCGAGTGATTTAATTGTGATAAGTTTTGTCACAAGTCAAATGCATGCAAAAATGTGATGAACAACTTTCATAGAGATGTCAGATGCTATGCATGCAATAGATTTGGGCATATTGCTAATCAATGCAGATCAAAAGGGAATCAATGGAATGATTGGTCTAGACAAAGAAATCTTGTGTGTTACAATTGCAACAAATTTGGTCACATTGCAAGATTCTACAGGAACAGAAACATGGAAATAAGAGGTCTAGTACACAAAGGAAGAATTTCACAGAAAGATGATAAAGGAAAAGAGAAAGCGATTGCGGAAGAAATAAGAGATCAGATGAAGAAAACATGGGTAAGGAAGAGTGAATCTGATGAAGGGAATAAGCTCGCACCAGAATCTGCTTCTAGTAATTCCTTCAAAAATTGATCTTAGGCCATTTGCCTACGGGGAGTTTTTCAAGAAAATCCTTTGTCCTCCTATCAGAAATTGGCACCAGAATGCAAGAAATTGTCAGTAGTTGTGCTAGTCATTTACAAGTGTATCTGTGATCACTTACACATAAATTTGAGGAGTAGAAGGTCCACAGATGAATTTTTATTTTGTTGTCTGAGAAAATAGAGTATCTGGAACACCTAGGGAAAAACATTTAAAGCGGAAAAAAAGGTTAGTTGCGCAAGTTATAAAAGGGTATTTGGAATCCTCATTTTTTACCATGCATTGAAGAAGAATAGAAGGATAGCCTTTGCAGCAGAATTTTGAAGGAGTCAAGTCAATTTGACGACAAATTCATTAGGTATTTTAGTTGCTTGTTAAATTCTCACTTAATTTGGTGCTCAGTAGAAACTTGTTCGACACGAAAAGAAAAATGATGCAAATCAAAGGAATGGTGAATTTAGATGAATACAGTAGTAAGAAGATTAGGGAGGTGAGAAATTTGTTGTCGGCTAATGAATTGAAATGGCTTGAAGGTGTGAAACAAAAAAGTTTGGATATTTGGAGTGAATTTCCATATTTTGATAATGCAGAAGTCGTTAGGTTTATCCTTAACAGATTAAATGATGAAATTCTAACTTTGGATAAACCCTATCTCATTTTAAAAGATGTGATCAGGAATCTAACTAGTTTGTGCAATTTTGGGGATATTCTGAAAAAGAAGTCGATTTAGAACAAAGAAGTCAAAACCCTAACCAGATTAACTAGAGATCAGAGGGCTTTGATAATTGTAACGAATATTAAAGCTCTGATAACAAGGTACATTGCGCATGGAATCTCATACAAAATATTTTTTAGAAATAGGGAAGGCGCAACCTTGGCAGGCACAGTTTACATCTCTCATAAAATGTTAATGGAGGATGAGGATTTTGATCTGTGTGGATTGCTAAAAGATCAATTGATGGAAAATGTGCAACTAACAAAGGAGGCAGATTACCCCTTCAGGTTTGGTACTTTGTTCATATGTCTTGTGATGTACTTTCTGAATTGCTTGCCATAGATCAGTAATGTTGTATGGAAAAAGAATGAACCGGTTTGTAAATAGATTTTTGAACATTCTAATGCTTTGGGAAATTGTAAGAAAGAGTATGCAAATTTCTTTAAGGAATTTCTAGGGAAGTTTGGAGCAATTAGTGTTTCCATCCCGATAAGAGCACTTGAAGTTGGATCTTCTTCCAGTGAGATGGAGAGGAAGAAGAAAAGAGCTCAAGAGATTGTTGAGTGCACTCCTTTGTCACACAAGACTTAAAATTGAAGGAAAAGGAAAAGAACAAGAGATTGTGGACATACCATATGAGGAATATGATGAGTACACTCCAAGGGGAGAAGTAGAACCAGTTGAACCAAATGCAGTAATGACAGAAGGAAGTGAAGAAGAAGGTGTTTTATCCAAAGTAAAGATATTGCAACTTATTCAGGAGAAAGAAGGGATGCATAAAATTGTTGTCATATGGTCTGAGAGACCCTCATATGAGTAGGACCTGATCGAGAGCACTCTGAGTACTTATCTTGTGCACAATAACATTGATTTGGAAAGTTTGCATAATGTGTTTCCTAAAGAGAGGATCGAGTGCATTAAGGAAGCCATGGTCTCTGAGTCTCAGGACAGGAAAGAGGGAGAAATAATTTTACATCTGAAGGAGCAGTTCAGGCTATCTCTTATCAAACTAAAAAGGAAAATGAATGTGCTAAGGCAATGCATAAACATAGCAAATAACATCTACAACTATTGTCTTTATTGGCCTCATGTAGTTGGGAGATGCAAAGATAAGCTGGAGCAAATTGAAACTAAACTGAACATAATTGGTTAGGATTATAACATGTTTCAGGATCAAGATGGTGCAATCAAGAAAAGGATTCAAGAGTTGCAATCTGAGCACACAAAAGTTTAGTTCACCAGAAACAACCTTGTGGACACCTTTTGGAAAGTGAAGGATTTAACTGAATGCAGGCTAGAGCAGTTAATTGAAGTTATGAGGAAAGGAGAGAAATTAGAAGAGGTAATCACAATTCAAGAATCTCTCATCCATATTATCAACCAGACATCAAAAAATAAAAACTTGATCTTAATCATTGGGATTGCAGTGGAAGCATGGAAGAAATTTCTTCCGGAAATGAAAGATAAGTACAAGATAATTTTCTAACTCGAGCAACAATTGTATTTCTTCAAATTTTGTTCAATTTTTGAAAGGGGAAGAAAGAGCAGTGAAAAATATGTTTTTCATTGATGTCAAAGGGGGAGAGAGAGTAGTGAAAAATCCCTTCTCACTCTAAGGGGGAGTTTTGTTTTGAAATTTTGGACTTTGGCAACATAATCATATTGGTTCCGACACTTAGTCATTTTTCACTAAGTGTTTCCATCAATTCCAAAGGGGGAGATTGTTGGCATATGGCTTCTAGTGTTGTCATTGATGGCAACCTAAGTCATTATTCTGGTTCGTAGATCATAATTTGTTCATACCGACAGGTAGAGTGAAGAACAAAGTATTATTGGAAGTGTGAATGAAGAACAGGGTATCTGGTTAAAGTCTAATATGTTAATTTGTATGCCTCACCAGATTATCATTTTGAGTTGTGGATCGCGGGGAATATTTTCAAGCATCTATATTATCCTATTGTCAAGTTTTGGGGTGTTGCATTAATCGATGTATGAGTTAGGAGATCTAGCAGGATGATTTTTCTGTTTATTTTCTCAAGGTGGCCAACTTGATATATGTAGCATGTCGCAAATGTATAAGGAGTAATTGTTTAAATGTTTCCTTGCTCGAACATTTTTTTTGGATCCCAGCATAGTGTTAGCCGAATTTTGTGGGTATGCATCAAATATCAAATGTGGATTGAGCCGATAGTTGGAAAATATTTTTTTTTGCTGAAGTTAACTTGAAGTATCTAAATCTTTGTACCAAATATATATATGAGTTTGGGTAATTCACTTTTGGTGTGCGTGTGGAAGTGTATGAGTGTGTGAAGAGCAGAGCAAATGTGTGTGCGTATATCAAAAGATCAGTTGAGCAAATTTTTCTTGTGCAGAAGAGGTTTTTGTGAAGTGAATTAAGGCAAAGCAGAGCAAAGTGCAAAATCAAACAAAAGGTCCTGAATCTGATCAATGAGCCTAACTAGAACTGTAATCAGGCATTTGTAGATGCTATCTTCTTAGTTCAACTTTTTGTAGTAATCCAAAACTCTTGTAAGGTAGTAAGTATTCTTTCCTATGAGCAGTGAGCTCTAGGCAATGTGCCTGAATGCATGTGCATTCTCTTTTTCTCCATACTTTTAATAGAGTATAAATTGTGGATTAACCTCCACCGTGGTTTTTCCCCTAATAGGGTTTCCATGTAAAAATCTTGGTGTTATGGTGTTTTGATTGTTTCCTTCATGTGCTTGCATCTTTACTTTTGATGAAATGTTGTAAATGGTTTAAGATCTGGAATGAAATTTAAATATTGTTGAACACTGATTCACCCTCCCCTCTCAGTGTTCCTTGAGTCCAACAGATTCACATTAAAGATATTTTTGATGGGGAGTAACAATTATGTTCTAGTGATGGGAGGTTAAAAAACTATGAACAAGCTAAAGGTAAGCTTTTCCTGTGGCCTTATTGTGTTTTCTAAGTATCAAATAAAAGAAATTATTTTCAAGGCCGTGGCCATTGTGGCTGTATTTTCTCTTTCATATTTTTCTTTGTATCTTCAATAATCTTTTACATTCAAGCTCAGACAAAATGAAAAATGTGTTTACAAGTTGCGGCCTTTTCAAAACGCACTTGGGTATTGCATTTTCCTTTTTGACTCTTTATTTATGGCTGGGGGTTTTTTATTCTCTCATAGTCGTGGCCTCACCATATTCCATTGAGTTTTTTGTGTTTTTTGTGATTTCTTTTTCCCATTTTCTATCATGGGAATCTTCACTTTCTTTATAATATTTGTAATGCCAAATAGTAGCGGCTAACAATGTTACAATCACCTTTGCTATGAAAAAATTTGTTCAGATTTATAATATGAATGAGATTCATAGAGTAGTTGAAACAAGAGCTTTCTCAGTCAACGTTCCCTAAGAAAATGTTATTTTGTGAATAAACTATGGCTTTACAAAATGATTTAACATCATGCACAGTATGGGTATCATCAAAGGCCCTACATATCTTTCCTTTTGTGCTTGCAGGAGTTTGAAGCTTTCCAAGCTATAAAAAAATGATTCACTGGAACCTTTTTGAAGCTTATCCTACCTTCAAAAACCCTAAGTTGAGGGTTTGGTGCTTTCTATGATTTTTCATTATCATGGATCCATACTTTGTATTCATTGTGTTGCTTATTATCATATATATTGATTGTCTAATCAAACAAGACTGGCAATCTTCCTTAATGATTCTTGACTATATCAATGATTTAATAGAGAAAAGACACTGTTATTTGAATTATGTTACTTAAGATCTCCATTCTTAGGCATCTTTCATGAATTTTGATTGAAATTATTATCCAAATACATGGTGTTTGTATCATTCTAGTTATCTAAGTTTTTCTATGCATATTTAATCAGGCACCATGCATTGATCTCTGAAGCTTGCCATTGAAATAGTGATAAATGACAATACAGACATGTGATGTACACATGTCCATCATGTCTATCCATCATGTCATATGGCTTTAATAGCTAAAAGAGGCAAAGATGAATATGAATGTGTGAACCCTGAATATGCCTTATTCAAACAATGACCACCATTGGCTTGGTTAGCCAATTCAAAATAGGCAAACCCCAGATTCCTATGAAATAATAAATCATGTTTCAAAATGCAAACAAATGACAAAATAACTAAAACATATAAAACATGAATTACATCCTATCTCATAGTAGATTGGTGCTTCTGTGGAAAGAAGCCCTTTCCCAATTCTTGACAAGCAAATGATGAAGATTGTTGAAGATGGAGTAAAGTGGACAAAATTAGTTCTCAATTGAACAGAGTAACTTTGCTAATATGTGAACCAAGATCCCTCTAAAACCTGCAAAACACAAGAAATAAACACATTATAAGATTGAAATGCAAGTTAGAATCTAAGTTCCCCATGAAATCCATTTGCAATGCTTAAAATAGGAAAAAAGAATGAAGAACACAATGAAATAGATTAAATCCTATTAAAACAAGCAAACTCTCGATCCCATGGGGGAATTGGTGCCAATTTGATGTGAAAATTGGCCCTTTCCCAACTCCTATGATGCAATGCTGAAGATTGATGAAGATTGGCTCACTTTGATGAAGAGTGATGAATGATCCACTTTGTTGATGCTAGATGAGTGCTCCAATAGAAAAATATGCATAACCTAGCTAGAATTCAATGATAATGGATGAGGATTGCTAATGATTTGAGCATGGTAACTTTACTCAAATTGTGGATGATCAAATGAGGAGATTAGCCTCTTATTTATAGAATTCTAAGATGGATGGATGTTCAAAATAGAGCAATGTGGGACTAAGAATTAGCCAATGGCAAAGTGCTATTTGTCAACTTATGAATGGAGGAAGCTTGAGCACATTTTGATCAATGTGCAAGTTTGAAATTTGAATTTGATGAAATGACATGTTTAGGGGGGATGAAAGATGAGTTAAATGCCAAGTGGGATACATGTAAGAGACAATGTAAGAGATTTAAATGCCTTGTTGGATGGACAAGTCTATTTGGGGGAGATTTCAAATTTGAAGAATATTCCCACTTGGATGCCTTTTCTGAATGAAAATAGATGATTTATAAATTGATCAATTAAATTGATTTTCATGTGCAAGTTGCAAAATCTAGAGGATTTGATGGATTAAGAATAAGATTAATCAGGATTTGATTAATTTAAAGGAGTTTAGCTGATTTGACCATTTTGACTTACATTTTAGGATTTAAATAACTCAAAATGAGAAAAGAATGATTTAGACTTAGTTAAATAAATATTTTTGATTTATTTAACTAAAGGGAGTGATGTTAGATTAAATTAGAAAAATATTTGATTTATTTAATTTAATTAGATGAACTTTAGAGATTTAATCAAATAATATGGATTATTTAATTAAATAAAGATAGGAAGATGAAACGACCTAGCTAATTACACAAAGACAATGATTTAATTAAAACGAACGATTTATTTAATTAAAAGCAGAATTATGATGACTTTAATCAAATAAGGCTATTCAATTAAATGGTTAGATAGAGGGATAATTCAAGATGAAGTGATGTTAGTAGATCAAGATTGAGTGTGATATCAATCTATATATTTTTCGTGTCTACATTTTTCCCCTCTTTGAAGCAACGTACTTGCTGCGTTGGTTCAAAGAATAATCTTGCCGCAGTCAAATTTCAAAAAAATTCTAATTTTTAGGATGCCCCATTGTTTCCCTAGTGAATGAAGAATTATGCTGGTATATTGCCCCCTCGAGAGATTGGGTGAAGAGGTTTGACTTGAGGTTCGATCTCTCGACAAAGAGGTTCAAGATCAGTTCAACTCAAATATTTGAGGTAGACATATTTGATGATGTAGAGAGTCATCAACCATGGGTAGCCTCATGCCTATTTTGATATATTACGCTCACTTGATCTTGATTTGTACCATGACAGTTACATTATTGATGATATAAATGAGATGATTATGATGTTTATATGTAATGGATGATATGATGATGTTTTTATGATTATACAAATAGATGATAAATGTATGGTTTATGAGAATATTAGAATAACCAATCTATATTATGCAATGATGGGGATGAATGCATGTGGTATGATATGCATTATGTAGTATGCTGACAGTTTTTGGATGCAGGATGGATGCATTATCGATGATTTATGATTAACTGTCATGGTACCATGTTAGCGTGAAAGGAAGTAGTAAGAAAATAAGATGATGACAAGAGACACCAACAAGCCAATTTTATTAGAGATGATGATAATGATGATGATGATGATGATTTGCTTACCAAGGAGTTGAGATTTTAAAAGGGCCAATTACCTTATTGTTTGATAACATACCTAGATATGATGCATCAAGGTATAAAGAACCAGGATGGTGTTGTACCTAGTGTGATGGACTTTGACTCGACAAATAGATAGGAGTATTCTTGTTCACACTTGACATATGGAAACCTTGCTAGGATGTACCTAACAAAGCAAGTATTTGCCAAGTCATATTACAAGAATTTCCATCAAGCACAATAGACAAAAGGATAATGATCGATGCCCCATTCCTTTCTCTCTAAATTGCTTTGATTATACATCATCGAGAGGTCATTGGAATGAGCACAATAAGATAAATCAAAAGAAAAGATCAAGTACACAACAAGTCAATGTTATTCATACCTCTAGCCAAAGGGATTTGTTTTGATAGGATAAGAATCCAAGGTGATATCCAAAATGATGCCCATTGTCGGAACGATATATCCTAGGACATGCATTGTATAGGATGATGATGGGTTGATGAGTTGTTTGATAAGCTATTGATATAAGGTTGTCTGACATGTTTGAAAATGATTAGGATTTTGATTTTACATTTAAAATTTTGAATTTTGCTTTTGATTTTACATTTGAAGCTTGCTTTTGTTGATTGTTGTGGTTGTTTCTATTTGTTTTTCCAAAGGGTGAGTGTCATGATTGCTTATCATGGGTGAAAGCGAAATGGGACAGATGGATTTTTTGGGTTTTTTTGAATGTTTTTGATCTTTTTGAAATGTTTTGAGGTTGTTTTTGGTATTTTTGAATATTTTGCAAATGTTTTGATTTTCCAAATTTTTAAATGTTTTTGGGTTTTGTGAGATTTTATGAATGTTTTTGGATTTTGTGTTTTTTGAATGTTTTTGGATTTTGATGTGTTTTGGATGTTTTGCATGATTTTGATGATGTGGATATGGATGTGTGTGATGATATCATTGCTTTGTTTAGGATTTTTTTGAAGACGAAGCTAAGGTTGAATGATCAAATCGATGGATTCATGATGATGATAACATTGGTGAGGATGCACAACAATGTAAGGATAGTGTTAAGCAACACAATGATCGGGAAGGATATCCCAAGATTATGGATTGACTGGACTTGATTGATCAGGATTTTGAAGCTTGATTTGGAACAAAATTGTTTTGAATGATTCAATGTGACATTGAAGCACACGTTAGATGCAATTGATATTGATTGTTTGGATTGATGTTCGATGAAAAATGAAGATTGATAAGGAATATATTCTCGTCAAAATATGCCATGGGTTAGTGATTTGGATTTTTTCCCACAAGTGGTGGACCAATTTCATTTCACATTTACCAATGTTCAGATCACCACATAAGTTGGAGGATATAGATCAAGATTTATTCTCGAAGCAAGATGTAAATATCTACCCCTAGTGTCTAGCAATGTATGGAATGCAATGTGTGGATGCTTAGATAGGTGTATGGATTGAGGGATATGGATTATCTTGTGATAAGATAAGGTGTTCAAATAAAGAATGCTCATTTGGATAATGCTTCATGGCTCAGATAATGTTGGGTAGGATAGGATCAATGAAAATGACCCATGTCAAGATGTTTACCGTAAGCAAGCGTAAAGTGTGCACCAAACTTTTACCAAGATCAAGATAATTTGGACTATGGATGTAGATGGATAAAGATGGATTGGATAAATGGTTCATGGATGAATGGATTTATTATGGATGAGATGGATGGAATGTTGGATTTATTATGGATGGGATAAGATGCTTTCACCTAAACTAGCACATGTAGATGCTCAATTCTACACATGATGCCTATTTGCCAAGTTTTCATCATGGTACGGCCAAAACACCACGAAGTGGTTTTCACTAGAGGACAATTTATTTTCTTTTCGCTTTTCAATCATTTTTTGATTTTTTTTTATTTTCATATTTTTTTATTTTTGTATTTTTCTATGAAAGATTTAAAGCTCATGTTGAACCACAAGGTGTTGTTGATGTAGATGCTTTTGTCATGATGTTCCATTGATAGCCTGCTTGAAGAAGTTGCTTTGCTAAGATACGTGCACTTGAATGCAACTTTTGGGATTCTTGATCTGCTTTATTGATACTAGGGTTAACTCTGTCTCTGTGCGCACATCACGATAGAGTGCCTTTAGAATCCTTATGATGAAGGTTCATTGCCAATACATGGTCAATTTGAGAATTGGATATCATGTGTGGAGGCATGGATGGAGTGTGTTTAGGGATAAGAGATGGATTGGTTGACAGTTTGGAACCTTTGACTCTCCAAACTTGGGAAGATGAGCAATAATGGGTGGATACGGAAGTGTGCGTGGAATTAGGACCAATTGCTTGATACACTTTGTATGTCGCTTGAAAAGCTTTATTTTGCTTTTGTGAACATCTTTGATGGATAATTTTCCCTTTTTTATTTTTTCCCATAGTTTCTTTGACTAATGGAGTTTGATAGGGATAATATTTCTTTGTATTCTTTGGTATCCATGTGTATTTGATTTTTTCATTATTCTTCTTTGCTTCTTTTTCTTTGATAATGTTCTTTGCACTTTGATTCAAATCTTTCTTTTGATGTTGGTCCCAATTCGTGGATGGGTTAATGGGTGGATGAAGATTCATGATGTGGCTAGTTGTAGTATTGACACTTGTTTCATCATAAGGATTCTTCGTGCTCCCTATGTTGACATTTGCTTGAGACATAGTTTTCCCTAGTATTGTGGAATTATTACCTTCATGCTTTGATTCTGCCTGTCTGAGATGTCTTGTTCAATAAGCACTCTCTGATAAATGACCACTCTAGATGATGTTATTTCAATTTTTTGCTCTGCTAACTTTGAAATATCTTGTTTTGTTTGATCTACTTCCTTGAGTGGATAATTTTGGATATCTTCATACATGATGTCCTTAGTCTGAATTTGGGATATGTCTGATCCTGATGTTGTCGACTCAATAATTTTCTCTTTTTGTGTAATAATGTCAAGAGTAAAAGAATCCTATTCTGAATGAAGATCATCTATGTGTCCATCCATAGAAAGCATCTCATGGGTAGATGGAGGAGTATGTGCATCTTGTATAGATAGGAGAGTGTCCATTAGATCATTGTAATATCTTGGAGATATGTATTCTTGATCTTGAATGATTTCAGAATTGCTTTCAACATGCTTTGGATCAAGTTCTTGACATGGGTCAATTTCAAAGGATGGATTGCTTATAAAGGGTTCTTGGATGGGAAGCGGCTCAATATCTTCTTGATCTTTGAGTGAGTTTGGATCAAGCGTTGAGTTGAAGATTCCTTCAATATCGACAATCATGAGGTCGAAGGATGTCAATATGTCTTGGAAAGGACCATTGCTAGACTTTGGTGAGAGATGTTGATCATACTTTAGAATAGATTTTTGAGATATGTCCTCTAACTCATTAGGTGATGTAGAGACATTTTCAACATGATCATTGGTCGATGGATTGTTGATTATAGGATCAAATAATGTTAACACTCCTTGAAATAGATCATTGTCGAATATTGTTGAGGGATTCTTATCATGATCAAAAAGTGACTCTTGATGTATGTTGATTTGATCTTTGGATGAGGTAGAAATATCTTCCATGTATTCATTGATGGATAGGTCATGATTATGTGATTGTTGACTTGGATCGATACATGGAGTCGTTAACATTTTGTTGGGAATTTGAACAACATTTGCTTGTTGGGCTTGGTATTGGGCTTGAGCTTGCGCTTGCATTTGAGCCTGGGCTTGTACTTGTTGGGCATGTAGTGTGGCTTGGGAAACTTGAGCAACTTGTGCAGCTTGCTGAGTAGTTAGTTGTGCAACTTGTTGGTTTTGGTTTTGTTGGAGTACCTTCTAATAAGCAGCCTATTGAGCGGCTTGCAATGCAATGTTGTATTGGTTTGATGTGTTTGGTTTGGGTGGTGGTGGTGGCAGAGGTGGTTTTGGAATAGTGCTTTTTGTGGTGATAAGAGGTATCATCGTATTGATGATTGGGATTTGAGTGGTGGATGGTGTGATCGATATGGTTAATCCTTGAGAGACCATGTTTTGAGGGATGATAGATGATGTGTTGCTTGCTTGTGCTATGGGGATGGTTGCCATTTGTTGTTGCGATATCGATGGCAAAGGGGGAGGATTTGGTATGATGCCTTGATTGATGGTTAGGGGGGATGTTTTGGATGAGTGGTGGTAGCGAAGGTAGCCCCAAACCAAGAGGTGATATGGATGTTAATGACAAGGTTGGGAGTGGTGGGAAAGTGAGTGGCATGCTCCCTTGGGGAAATGATAATGTTTGATCAAAATTGTCCCTTGGTCCAAATAAGTCACATTTTCCTTGTGAGTTCATGGGGAAAGAGGTTTGTTGTGTTGCGTTAAATGATGATGATGATGGGTCATTGTGAAAGGTGAGGGGGACATATTGGTGTGATGGATTTTGAACAACATTCTTGTGATTTGAAAACATATCTATCCAAAATTTTACCAAGTGTGGATTTGAGAAGTTCATGTTTGGTATAGTTGTACTTGGTATATTCTCATTTGGCATGTATGGATTTGGTGGGATAATGTTGTTTTGTTGAAGACTCATGCATTGAGTATTTGGTTGATAGATTTGTAAGTTTGAACTTGGATTTAAATCTACCATTGGAAAAGGTGTTTCAAAATTTAGATTGGGTATACTCACATTTGTTGTACCATTTAGGTTTGTAGGAGATAATGATCCCATGTATGGATTGTATAAATGTGAGTTTTGAAAATCAATTGGAATTGTAAGGCTTTGATAGTTTGGTTGATTTAGACCACTCATGATGAATGAATCAAGTTTATATTCCATGTTCTTCTTGTGTTTTGACCTTGTTGCAAAAGTGACCCCTAAGATGTTTAGGACCAAATGATGAGATGAAGGATGAAAGGGGTGAATGATATGGGTGTTATTTTTCTTAGGAACTTTGGATCAATGCTATACTTTAGGATTTGATTTTGATTGGTTTTTATTAGATTTGGATATTGGACTTGTAAACCCTAAGATGTTAGATGTGATCTTAGGATGAACTTATTCAAAGGACTGCTAATTTAATTAAATGTATGAGAAAGGATGCATTCCCATACACCTAACTAAAAAAGGTGATTCTGATTTTGATGATTTACCCAAGTCTAGAATGATGTTTCCAAAGTTATTTTGTGGTATGGAGATGATAAATGTTTGGGGTGGATGAAGTGTTTGATTTTGATCCTAAATGAACCTAAGAAGTACTTGTTTACAAGGCCAAGGTTTTGAAGAACATGCTTTTCCCTTCAAACCAAAAGATTAATGTTTTCTCAAAAGACCATAAGACAAAAGATACACAAGCACATGTGTGGGGTTCAATTGATTTAATCTTTGCTTAATGGAATTTTTACCACAAACAATTCTTGATTAGGTTTTGAAACTAGATGTCTAATGTTTTAACCTCTTCTCATCCCACAAAGTGTATCATGTGGAAATTGAGGAAATCAAAGAAAAAGTTACCTATTGTTTACTTTAGTAGGAACAAATTGAGATAAAATTCAAGTGCCTAGAAACCTCTAAGGATATGAATCCCAAGGGAAAGCAAGGGAACGTGAATTCATTCAAGGATATTTGCTTCTCCTAAAGGGTTTAAGATTTTGATGCTCATGTTAAAATGTTTTTTTTCCAATGTTTTCAATCAAGCAATGTGTTTATAACTCACAAGCAATATAACATCCTAACTCAATTGAACATTTTTCTTAGTGGGCTTGCCTCATGCCCTTCGTAGTAGAAGAGATAATTTTACATGCAACCAAGGAAAGAGTATAAAGGTATGTTAAGAATGAATTCTTAACCTCTATACTTTAACCAAGATTGGACATGGCAAGTAACTTCTTGGAATCTAAGTTCCAATGCACCACTTTGATAAACTCGTTGGATGGACTGGTTGTTTACTACAAACAAGGGTTTTAGTTTGGACTTGTCATTCATGGAGATTGACCAATATGGTGAGAGTCCCTTTTCAGATCCATCTTGTCGGAGTCAACCGCGTGATACTGGTGTTTACTCTAGTACCCACATTTATATCCCAGCTGGAAATACTCTTGGGTTCAAAGTGTTACTGGTTGATTCGTTCCCTTGGGTGAGTACTTTTCCCCCAAGGCAGGCCCTCTAAGATAGAAAAAAGTGAGTAAACATATTCATAGTTCGATCAACCTTCATTTAGAAACAAAGGGAGAACATATGCAATAGGTTTACTCACACTCGCAAAGTGGTTTGTTCAATTTTTAAACCCCAAATGAAGTGTGGAGGTGATCACTTTATCCCAACCTAAGACCACCAAAAATCCTTTTGATTCTCAAGATTATCATGAGGCATGAGAGAAGCGCATACGTATTTTCAATGATGTTAGTCTGAGTAAGCAATCACAAAAAAAAAAGTATCATATGTTCATTTTAAGACCCACAAAGCAATAATGACTTCTTTTTAAGCGCCAAATGAAGTGTGAAGATTTGTTTTGTTCAATTGTTAATCCTCAAACCAAATCTAGTAAGTTTGTCTTAAAGTTCATTTTAGCCCTTTGTAGCAAGAAATTGAAATGTTCTTTTTAGAACCCAAATGAAATTTAGTTAGTCCTAAAATCTTGAAGATAGTAAAGCCTTAAGAATGCAATTATAATTGCTCCCAAAGTGTTAAAAAACACTTGTTACAATCATTAAATGAGTTGGTTATGAAACTTGAGAATTTCGCAACAAGGTTATGAAACTTGACAAACCCGCGACATAGGTTATAAAACTTGGGAAAGTCACGACAAGGTTATGAAACTTGAGAAAACCATGACAAGGTTATGCAACTTGAGAAATCCGCGACATAGGTTATGAAACTAGGGAAACCAACGACATAGGTTATGAAACTTGAAAATTTTGCGACAAGATTATGAAACTTGGGAAACCCACGTCATAGGTTATAAAACTTGGGAATTCTAGGACAAGGTTATGAAACTTGGGAAACCTGCGACATAGGTTATAAAACTTGGGAAAGCTGCAACAAGGTTATGAAACTTGAGAAACCCACGACAAGGTTATGAAATTTGGGAAAGCCGCGACATAGGTTATGAAACTTGGGAAACCCGCGATATGGGTTATAAAACTTGGGAAAGCCGTGACATCTAAGTTTCTAGCCTTTTTTACAAAAAAAAATTGCATTTTGAGTTTCAATGCATCTATTCCAACATTATGCTCTAGCTACAAAATAAAAACTTCATATCTTTCACAAATCAGCTCTGTTTTGCTTGAAATTTGGACAACAAGAGGATTGAGTCCTTCTGAGCAAAACTCATAATTATTTTAAATTCCAACACTCTTAAACTTTGAAAACTTTCAAGTTCAAATCCCTCCTTCTAGCGCCAATATGTGAACCAAGATCCCTTTAAAACTTGCAAAACACAAGAGATAAACACATTATAAGATTGAAATGCAAGTTAGAATCTAATTTCCCCATGAAATCCATTTGCAATGCTTAAAATAGGAAAAAAGAATGAAGAACACAATGAAATAGATTAAATCCTATTAAAACAAGCAAACTCTCGATCCCATGGGGGAATTGGTGCCAATTTGATGTGAAAATTGGCCCTTTCCCAACTCCTATGATGCAATGCTAAAGATTGATGAAGATTGGACCACTTTGATGAAGAGTGATGAATGATCCACTTTGTTGATGCTTGATGAGTGCTCCAATAGACAAATATGCATAACCTAGCTAAGATTCAATGATAATGGATGAGGATTGCTAATTATTTGAGCATGGTAACTTTACTCAAATTGTGGATGATCAAATGAGGAGATTAGCCTCTTATTTATAGAATTCTAAGATGGATGGATGTTCAAAATAGAGCAATGTGGGACTAAGAATTAGCCAATGGAAAAGTGCCATTTGTCAACTTATGAATGGAGGAAGCTTGAGCACATTTTGATCAATGTGCAAGTTTGAAATTTGAATTTGATGAAATGACATGTTTAGGGGGGATGAAAGATGAGTTAAATGCCAAGTGGGATACATGTAAGAGACAATGTAAGAGATTTAAATGCTTTGTTGGATGGACAAGTCTATTTGGGGGGAGAATTAAAATTTGAAGAATATTCCCACTTGGATGTCTTTTTTAATGAAAAATAGATGATTTATAAATTGATCAATTAAATTGATTTTCATGTGCAAGTTGCAAAATCTAAAGGATTTGATGGATTAAGAATAAGATTAATCAGGATTTGATTAATTTAAAGGAGTTTTGCTGATTTGACCATTTTGACTTAGATTTTAGGATTTAAATAACTCAAAATGAGAAAATAATGATTTGGACTTAGCTAAATAAATATTTTTGATTTATTTAACCAAAGGGGGTGATGTTAGATTAAATTAGATAAATGCTTGATTTATTTAATTTAACTAGATGAACATTAGAGATTTAATCAAATAATATGGATTATTTAATTAAATAAAGATAGGAAGATGAAATGACCTAGCTAATTACAAAGAAACAATTATTTAATTAAAACGAGTGATTTATTTAATTAAAAGGGGAATTATGATGACTTTAATCAAATAAGACTATTCAATTCAATGGTTAGATAGAGGGATAATTCGGGATGAAGCAATGTTAGTAGATCAAGATCGAGTGTGATATCAATTTCTATATTTTTCGTGTCTATAGAATGTATTTAAATAATTAATTTGCATTGTGTTACTCCCTTTCTCTGTTTGACAGCCTACTGATTTGATTATGCTATGATCACTTGCAACTATAACACATGTTGTCCTTCACTTGAATTCACCCAATATCAAGAAATTATGAGGCTTATGATAGCTTAAAATAGAACCTGGTAGCTCTCTTTTATGTCCCTGCCCTAAAAATGGTGATTGTAAGATTGATAAACTTGAAGTGAATGACCAATTTGTCTACTTTTACAATGATGAATATTACTATTACCATCTTGATCATTGATTGATATCTTTCAATAGCTCCAAATGCTTGATTTCATGATATTCAAACTATTGGTATCACTGTCATTTTCTCTCTCTATAATTCCTTGAAAAGATGCTTCATGATTTTGGCATGTATGCATATTCACTATTATTGAAAAATATAATAAAAATGTCTTTGATTACTTTTTTTTAATATAGTAGTAATTTTTATTATCATGAGCTAAGCTCAACTCTTGAGGGAGCCACATTTCTCCCCACTCATGTTGTAATTTTGATGAATAGAATAAAGACATGATTATACCTGAAGCTGCACATGAAGCATACAAGTTAGAAAAAACATGTATATTTTAGGTGTGTTTGATGACTCCAATGGTTTTCTGGGACACCTAAAATGTACACATGGCTAGTTTAATACATATTATGGTCAATTTATGCATGCATAGGGTGAATGTGTATGTAATGTTTGTAATCAGTCATTGCTTAGAGTATAGTCTAACACCATTGTTAATGTCATATGCAGGACTAGGAGCAGAAAGGAGCTAGAAGGAATAGATGAATCTCAAGAGAACAGTAGGATGAAACAACACCAGTCAAGACCAGTCATTCACAGGCAATGGTTGGTTACTTTCCTTCTATGCACATTCATTTTTTCTCCTTACTTATTCATGCATACATTGTTTATAATTTGTATTCAATAAAGAATGGTTAGTCTCATGGCTTGTATGAGACAATGTACACTTATACATTCAATAAAGATTACTTTGTTCTGAAAGATCAAAATATTTCTTCTGTTATAAGCATGTGTATGAATGCAATGATCTGTAGTTGTAATCTTTCTGGATTTTTTTATTTATACATCTGAATGTAATGAAGGAAAGTAATAAAATGTACCTAATTTTCTCAGTTTAAAATCAAACACTCCACCCGATTGAACCTATGGCTGAAAATCTGGTAACATTAAACTTTGGCAATATAACTATTGCTTATCCCTTAGTATGTGCTAAGTGATGAAGTCTTATACTTTTTCCTTTACATTAATTTCCCATGTGGCCAAATTCTTAACCTTTTATCTTGCATTAATACCAGTTGTAAAATATTTAATTAAGTGGTATAGTTATAAACCACTGAAATATTATTTAAAATGCAAAATAGATGTGTATTATGCTTTCTTGATGCTTTAAAGGGGGTTTTGGTTGAATTTATGTTTTTAGAAGCATCTAGGGGAGTTGGAGGAACTTATCAAACATAAGGAAAGCATGTAGGGAACATTTAAGTGCTTTTTAGCTCATTTGGAGTGAATTTAGGTACTTTTCTTTGTACTTTTATGGTGGATAGTCAATTTTGACTTTTTCACCATTTTGAAGCTCTTTTGGAGGGAACTTGTTTGCTTGATTTTAGGCTTTATGGAAGCATACAAATTTGAAGTTTCTAGATCCTATTTTGGTGGATTTGGTTAGGAGTTGGATATACACTTGAGTGATTTCTTTGTATGAGGTTCTAGAGTTGTAATTCTCAGACTTAGTGACTTTTTATAGTCCTTTGTTAGATTTTACAGATTTTGTAATTCATTTTTTACATGAATTTAGAAAGGTCCTTGAATATCAATACTTAAAGTTTTTTCCCTCTTATTTTTGCAGAGTTGTGTGTTATTAAAGTGATTGATCAAATCACATGTGAGGTATTTTGTCTCATTTCATGCCTTTTTTGCAAAGTTATTTTTTATGTAGGTTGGAAACTATGTTTAGAAATTGCGCATAGATTTTAGATTGTGAAAATAACCTTTCCCTTCTAAAAGATAAATCAATTTAAACCTTTTTTCGAAATATTTGTGCATAAAACTTACTGAAATAAGTTGTGTAAGTGTTTTGTCCTCATTTATTGAAAAAGCAAGTGTCTGTCCTTTGAAGTTTCAGGTCTTTACCAGTTAGGTGTATCACCATAAGAAATAATATTTATCAGCTTTAGTTTTATTCATGTTCAGCAAATCTTTCTCCCTTTTCCTTGAAAGATCAGTAGTTAAGTGATAACCGATAGGAAATTGGCCTTCTCCGGAGGTAGACCTCTACCTACAAGTAACCCATAGCTTTAGAGGTATTCCAATATTTTCTTTTTAAAGCTAAGTCATGCAACTTATCCTATTAAATCTTGTAGCTTAGCTAGGGTTCAATTTTAGAAGTTAACAATTTTGGCACGCCCGGTGGGATTGTCGAATCAGACAGTTTGGAAAGAGCACATCTTCTTGCTGGTTTTGATATGCAATAACAACTTTCAGACCTTAAGAGGTTGAAATCTGCATATCTAGCGACTCCATGCCCAAAGTAACTAGTTTCAGTAGGCTAAGTGTTGGTTTCATGCTAATATGTCTTACCATACACCATTTCACGAAAGTGTTGTCTATATACCTTCTAATCTTCCATATCAAAGCAGTCATGCTGCTGATTTAATAGAATATTACCAGCAAAGTTACCTTTCATGTGAGTCTCAAAATTTTGATAATATGAGTTTGGAGAATATGTCTTTATATTTTCAAAAGTAGTTTGAAGATATTGAAAGACAACAGGAGGTCAACAGGAAACAAGAAGAACTTGCTTATCAGGATTTTATTTATCAGAAGGAGGTGGAGGCACAAAGGTCCTATTCAATACAAGAAAATCTAGTTTTTGAACAAAGTCAGTCTAACTCTCCTAAAGAACAACTTTCTCAAATGCTCCAGTCAACTGCTATCTTTCCAAATCCTTTCTTTGAGGAAGGGCTTCACTTTCCGTAGTTTTGTGTTCCAAATTTTGAACAGAATGAATTCTCTATTGAAAAGAAAGTAGAAGAGCAACCCATTGATCCAGACAACTTACTTCTTTAGGAAAATATTAAAGAGGCAAATCCTTTACATCTAGCTATAACGTGTTTTCAATTGCAGCAGCAAAGGATTGAACATCAAGAAGACATCAGAAAGTATGGTGAATTGCTGACCAATGTTCATCAGCAAGACACTTGAGCATTAGACTTGGAAGAACAGTACGAAGAAAAAGTAGAAGTGACGGTTGGAGAGAATCAACTTTCAGTTTTGAATAAGAAGTTTACTTCATTCATTCAACATGATGAAGAATTTGTGGGTCTGTTCACACCAACAACACTTGAAGAGAAGGCTTATGTTGAGTTTTTTGAAGAGGTGTGTGCAGATATAGTTGAACAATTTTGTTCAAAATTGGATGGCAAAGAACCAGAAGAATCTGATAGTCATGATGAACTAGAACAATAGGTTCATAAACTTGAACAAATGCTGAAACAGCAGGAGGAACCTCATCAGCCTAATTTGCAAGGTCATAATTGGCTGGAGGAGCTTCCATTCCATTGTGCAGAGGAGCTTGTGGCTACATCATTACTTGAATTTTTACCTTCTTTTGTTGAAGAAGATAAGCCTGAATTGGAATGTAATTTTTCCAGTGATAATGAGAACTATGAACAACTTCCTTTTTGGTGTACAAAGGAGCTAGAAGTTGATGTTTTTATTGAAAGTGTGTTGGAGAAAGCCATCTCATTGTTCTCCATTGAAGGAATGAATGTTTATTTGGGAAAGCATGAGCATACTGAGGAGGTTTCCATTTTTTCACCAAGTTAGCCATAGGAGTTAGACTTTTCTAGCCAGCAAGGTGATAAAGTGGCAGTCCATGAGCAAGAGTTCAGCAAGGAAAGTTCAAGCTTTTCCCTTACCAAAGGCTATCCAATTAGGTACTTAGCCCAAATGGATTCCAATAAGGTACCCATACATGAAGATACAACATAAGATGCTATCAAGGATGCACTGGCAGCCAAACAAGAGTATGTCCAATTCACTTATTCTCCTTTGATTGACAATACACATGGTCTGTTTAGTGAGGTAAGTGAACTTATTTAGCTCTTTCAAAAGGTAGTACATCGTCTTGTTAAACATTTTTCTATGTCTCATTTTAACTCAGTTGTCCTTAAGCATGCCAGTCATTATATTTTGAGAAGGGCAGCTATTTCAATCATCTTGTAAATGGTTTTGTTTGACCAGTTTCATACTGGTTAGTGTAGGGTAGGTTTAGTCGCAATATTTCAATTCCTTAATTGTTGTTCCAACACAGTTAGATAGTTTCCCTTCTATATTTTTCCTATTTTCAAAAAGTTTCTTGGTGACCTGATTTGTTTCATGAGTTACAAATGAATTACAGCCATGTACAAAGCTATTGTTTTAAGTCCATCTCTAAGTTTCTAAGTGACTCCATGCCTAATGGACAAGCCTAGGCAACTGGTCAGAATGTTTAGCAGGCAAACATATGGAAAATGTCACAAAAAATGTTACCATATTTTCACCCATAGGTTCAATCGGGTGGAGTGTATTGATTTTAAACTGAGAAAATTAAGTACATTTTATTAATTTCCTTCATTAAATTTAGATGTATAAATGAAAAAATCTAGAAAGATTACAACTACAGATCATTGCATTCATACACATGCATATAGCAGAAGAAAGATTATAATCTTTTAGAACAAAGTAATCTTTATTGAATGTATAAGTGTACATTGTCTCATACAAGCCATGAGACTAACCATTGCTTATTGAATACAAATTATAAACAATGTATGCATGAATAAGTAAGGAGAAAAAATGAATGTGCATAGAAGGAAAGTAACCAACCATTTCCTATGAATGACTGGTCTTGACTAGTGTTGTTTTGTCCTGTTGTTGTCCTAAGCTTTATCTATTCCTTCTAGCTACTTTCTGCTCCTAGTCTTGCATATGATATTAACAATGGTGTTAGAGTATACTCTAAGTAATGACTGATTACAAACATTACATACACATTCACCCTATGCATGCATAAACTGATCATAATGTGTATTAAACTAGCCATGTGTATATTTTAGGTGTCCCAGAAAACCATTGAAGTCATCAAACACACCTAAAATATACATGTTTTTTCTAAGTTGTTTGTTTCATGTGTAGCTACAGGTATAATCATGTCTTTATTCTATTCATCGAGATTACAACATGAGTGGGGAGAAATGTGGCTCCCTCAAGGGTTGAGCTCAACTCATGATGATAACAATTACTACTATAAAAAAAAAGTAATCAGAGCCATTTTTATCAGCTTTTTCAATGATAGTGAACAGGCATACATGCCAAAATCATGAAGCATCTCTTCAAGGAATTATAGAGAGAAAAAATGGCAGTAATACCAATAGTTTGAATATCATGAAATCAAGCATTTGGAGCTATCGAAAGATATCAATCAATGATCAAGATGGTAACAATCATATTAATCATTGCAAAAGAAGACAAATTGGTCATTCATTTCAAGTTTATCAATCTGACGATCACCATTTTTAGGGAAGGGACATAAAAGAGAGCTACCATGTGCTATTTTAAGCTATCATAAGCCTCCAAATTTCTTGATATTGGGTGAATTCAAGTGAAGAAAAACATGTGTTACAGTTGCAAGTGATCATAGCATAATCAAAACAATAGGTTGCCAAACAAAGAAAGGGAGTAAAACAATGTAAATTAATTTCTTAAATACATTCATATTCAGATTTGACTCTTTTAGCTATTAAAGCCATATGACATGGTGTAAAAACATGATGGACATGTGTAAATCACATGTTTGTACTATCATTTATCAATATTTCAATGGCAAGCTTTAGATCATGAAAACAGAGGGGCAAAGCTTCAGAGATCAATGCATGGTGCCTGATTAAATATACATAGAAAAGCTCAAATAACTGGAATGATACAAACACCATGTATTCAGATAATAATTTCAATCAAAATTCATGAAAGATGCCTAAGAATGGAGATCTTAAGTAATAAATTTCAAATAGCAGTGTCTTTTCTCTATTAAATCATTGATATAGTCAAGAATTATTAAGGAATATTGTCAGTCTTGTTTGATTAGACAGCTGATATCTATGATAATAAGCAACATAGTGAATACAAAGTATGGAGCCATAGTAATGAAAAATCACAGAAAGCACCAAACCCTTGGCTTAGGGTTTTTGAAGGTAGGATAAGCTTCAAAAAGGTTCCAATGAATCATGTTTCTATAGCTAGGAAAGCTTCAAACTCGTGCAAGCACAAAAGGAAAGATATGTAGGGCCTTTGATGATACCCATACTGTGCATGATGTTAAATCATTTTGTAAAGCCATAGTTTATTCACAAAACAAAATTTTCTTAGGGAATGTTGACTGAGAAAGCTCTTGTTTCAACTGCTCTATGAATCTCATTCATATTATAAATCTGAACAATTTTTTTCATAGCAAAGGTGATTGTAATGTTGTTGGACGCTACTATTTTGCATTACAAACATTATAAAGAAAGTGAAGATGCCCATGATAGAAAATGGGAAAAAGGCATCACAAAAAATGCAGAAACCTCAATGGAATATGGTGAGGCCATGGCTATGAGAGAACAAAAAACCCTTAGCCATAAATAAAGAGTCAAAAAGGAAAATGCAATACCCAAGTGCGTTTTGAAAAGGCCACAGCCTGTAAACACATTTTTCATTTTGTCTGAGCTTGAATGCATAAGATTATTGAAGATACAGAGCAAAATATGAAAGAGAAAATACAGCCACAATGGCCACAACCATGCAAAGAATTTCTTTTATTTGATACTCAGAAAACAAAATAAGGCCATAGGAAAATCTTACATTCAGCCCGTTCATAGTTTTTTGCTAGGGAAAAATTCCTTTTGTGTTAGAAATTCGCCATGGGAAGCCTTCCTCAGAGTTTCTTCAAGCCCTATGGTGGCGGATTAACTTCTTCTAGAAGCTTGATAGCAAAACAAGAAAATAATGCCTTACTTTCTTTGCATGTTTTTTTTTAGGGGTTTTCCCTAATTTTAATGTCAATATAAGAAAAAGGTATTTTATTTACCTTTTATTTTAAAACTTTGGCAATATAACTATTGCTTATCCCTTAGTATGTGCTAAGTGATGAAGTCTTAGACTTTTTCCTTTACATTAATTTCCCATGTGGCCGAATTCTTAACCTTTTATCTTGCATTAATCCCAGTTGTAAAATATTTAATTAAGTGGTATAGTTATAAACCACTTAAATATTATTTAAAATGTAAAATAGATGTGTATTATGCTTTGTTGATGCTTTAAAGGGTGATTTGGTTGAATTTATGCTTTTACAAGCATCTAGGGGAGTTGGAGGAACTTATCAAGCATAAGGCAAGCATGTAGGAAACATTTAAGTGCTTTTTAGCTCATTTGGAGTGAATTTAGGCACTTTTCTTTGTACTTTTATGGTGGACATAGTCAATTTTGACTTTTTCACCATTTTGAAGCTCTTTTGGAGGGAATTTGTTTGCTTGATTTTAGGCTTTATGGAAGCATACGAATTTGAAGTTTCTAGATCCTATTTTGGTGGAATTTGGTTAGGAGTTGGCTATAATCACTTGAGTGATTTCTTTGTATGAGGTTCTAGAGTTGTAATTCTCAGACTTGGTGACTTTTTATAGTCCTTTGTCAGATTTTACAGATTTTGTAACTCATTTTTGACATGAATTCAAAAAGGTCCTTGAATATCAATACTTGAAGTTTTTTCCCTCTTATTCTTGCAGAGTTGTGTGTTATTAAAGTGATTGATCAAATCACATGTGAGGTATTTTAAAACTCCTTGTAATTTTGTCTCATTTCATGCCTTTTCTGCAAAGTTATTTTTTATGCAAGTTGGAAACTGTGTTTAGAAATTGCACATAGCTTTTAGATTTTGAAAATAACCTTTCCCTTCTGAAAGATAAATTAATTTAAACCTTTTTTTGAAATATTTGTGCATAAAAATTATTGAAATAAGTTGTTTATGTGTTATGTCCTCATTTATTGAAAAAGAAAGTGTCTGTCCTTCGAAGTTTCAAGTCTTTACCAGTTAGGTGTATCACCATAGGAAATAATATTTATCAGCTTTAATTTTATTCATTTTCAGCAAATCTTTCTCCCTTTTCCTTGAAAGATTAGTAGTTAAGTGATAACCGATAGGAAGCCAGGCTTCTCCGAAGATTGACCTTTTCCTACAAGTAACCCACAACTTTAGAGGACTTCCCATGTTTTCTTTGGAAAGCTAGGTCATGCAGCTTATCCTTTTAAATCTTGCAGCTTAGCTAGGGTGCAATTTTAG
The DNA here is from genome assembly GCA_007258455.2 of Sequoia sempervirens. Lineage (NCBI taxonomy): Eukaryota > Viridiplantae > Streptophyta > Pinopsida > Cupressales > Cupressaceae > Sequoia > Sequoia sempervirens. Next base: position 63,231 of record VDFB02045002.1, read on the forward strand.
AAGTTAACTCTAGTGATGGGAGGTTAAAAAACCTTACAGGTGTTTTAAATATTCCTAGACTTGTGTGAAATTTGATTTATATATATCCCAATTGAATGATTTAGGATCTCATGTGACATTTGGTATATCTAGTTGTAGGTTGGTGAGAGGAGGCTTAGTGGTTGCTAAAGGATCTCAAGTTGGAAATTTGTTTAGGTTGAATTCCTTCATATTTTTTAACTCTACCAATATAATTAGTAATTCTAAAAATACATGTATGTCACATAGAATAAAAATTTAAGCCGTATTAGTGAAACAATGCTTAGGACCTTGATTAATAAAAATTTGGTTGACAATTATTTTCTCTAATGAGCATTTTTTATTTCCTTAAAAAAATTGTTTTTGGTAAATATAATAGAACACATTTTCCTTATAGAAGTTGCAAAGAAAAGAGGGTATTAGAAATAATTTGTTTAGATATGTATGAACAAATGGATGTGGGTTCTATGATAAAAAATCATTATTATGTTACATTCATTGATGACTCCTCTAGATAAAATTGGACTTATTTTATGTGTTTTGAATCATTTTTTTCTCTAAATTTAAGGAGTTTAAGAATTTGGTTGAGAAACAACCATAATATAAAATAAAGGTATTGAGATTTGACAATGGTCCAGTGAATAGTTTTTTGGAAAATTTGATGATTTCTATAAGCATGCAAGTTTTATTCAACAAGAGACATCCCCTTACACACTACAAAAAATGAGGTTGTGAAGAGGATGAACATAACCTTAATGGAAATACTAACAACAATGTTGAGTAATACATAGTTGGGTTAGCTATTTTGGGTGAGGCTATGATTATTGATCATTACTTGGTAAATCAATCTCCTTATATAATTCTTATTGATACAACTCCTTATGAAATTTGAATAGATAAGAAACCTTTTGTTTCATATTTTAAGGCATTTTATTGTGAAGCTTATTGTTATGCCCTACACCTACAACCCATTTTTTTTTAAACAAAATAGGGACCCCCTTCTTCTCTTTGTTTTGCCTTTTCCCTTTCCTCCCTTTGTTTTTGCCTAGTTTTTTCCTTTTCCTCATGTTTCTTTCCCTTTATTTTTTCTTTGTTGGAGTTTCAATGTTTCCAAGGATGGCATGCCATCTTTGTCAGGCCTCACCCTCTACATATTCCATTATGCCCATTCTTCAATTTGAAGTTTCATTCATCAGTGTTTTCATAGTTGGCATTCCTTTCTTGCAACACTCCTGACTCTCAATGCCTGATGACAGTGATGTCTTGTCATATTGTTTTTCCTCCTTTTCAGTGAACTCAATTGCACCACTATGCATTTAATGAGCAATAATTCTTTTCAAAAGTGGATTTAAAAGTAAGGATGTATGATTGAATTTTCATTTCAATATTGTCAAGTTAAGTTTTTACAAGCTCTACAATTTCCCTAAGCCTTCCTTATGATCAAAGATTACATTCTTTTCAAATATCCTACTCTCGATGTGTGGTCATTTCGTTGTGTCACTTGTGCCTAGTTCACTGGTGGGTGTTGTGCATTTTCCTCTTCATCATTTGCATTTTTTTCCCGTGCCCCTTTTACGTATGACATTTCTAGGTAAGCTTGATACCTTAGTGATTTTACTTTATTTCTTTGGTTTCTATCTTGTTGGTTGTTTTGTGGTGTTATTGTTTCAATTCGGCTTGGTTGAATGTCCCCCGTTGGCCTTTGTTTTCATTTTTCTTTATTTTTTCTTCATTTTTTTTTCTCTTCTTTGTAGCTTTGGTATGTTTTTGTGTGCTCGACTTGTTGAATCTTGTCCACCCCCAACACACCAATTGAGGATTTTTATAATGTCATTCAATGCCTCATCGGGTCTTGAGTTGCCTTTTCCAATTTTATCTTGGAAGGAGAGTATCATGTTTGTAATAACCCGCTTTTTCCCTTAAGGTTTTCATAATTTGGCTTAAATTATCAATTGTTGGACATTGACAGTATCTCTTAAGAGATTATTCAATAGAACTCAAGCCATATTCCTAATCCTTGATGCTTGATAAACAATTCCTTTGAAATATTTTGGCAAAACACTTAGTACTCTTGGATATCGAGTGCCAGGGATATCCTTTAATGGTTATTCAAAAGACTTAAAGTAAATGTAACTTGGACACTTGACTTTTGAAACCCGAAGTTCTTTCATTATTTTGTTAGAACCCTTATCATCTTGTCCAGCTTTAGAAATAAAATTTACCTAATATCAAAATAGGATTCAAAAGTGTGAAAAGTAGTCTTCTTGGTCTTCAATCCCCAAAGAAAATTGACAAAAGTTAACATTCTACATCATCAAGAATCGGTCATTGGGATTTATCTTACTAGTCTTGAAGGTAATTCTTAAAGCGTAAATGATATCTTTGATCTCTATCCCCAAATGATAATTCCTTTTGTAGAAAGAACTATTGGGTGTTGACAATCAAGTGTATGCCTTAACAATTAAAGTTTGAAAAGAGTAAAGAATAAGCATTACCCTAAAATCTAATCCTTGATGACAATCCAATCTACTTTGTTGAAATTATTGTTGGGTATTGTCGAGCAAGTATTTCTCCTAACAATTGTGGTCTAATGAGAAATAAGAAACAAGCAACAAACCCAAACTTTGACATCTAATAATCCAGAACAATGAGCATACCTTTTGTAAAATCACTGTTCAAATTAAGTTTCTTTAGGATACCTAGGACTTTTGGTAAGCAATAAAAGGTATAATCGAGACCTGACATTTGAAAAAGTGGGAATTTGGTTACCTAAGGATATAAAATTCTTTTATTATAATGCAACTTAAAATGGATTATCTTTCAATCTTGATAAGGGGTGTTGTTTCACTCATTTTAATTATTTCCTTCAATGTTCTGATTGATGATTTTTTTAGGTGTAGGTGACATGCCAAAGGAAGGTGTCAAAATGAAGTACTAGAGTAAAGGGTACCATCCTCCATCCAAGATGGTTTCTCCCTACTCAGGTATCAAAGCTACTAATCTAGGGTATGTAGATATGAATGAGTTCCATAAGAGAATTTACAATGAAGAATAACTTAGATCGACTAGGGCTACCTCCTTGGCTAATTCAAGTTTGGTGGAGGAAGTTGCCTTCCTAGTTTGAGTACAATCTCCTAAGCTAGTATTGACATGTGCTCAATAATATGAACACAAATAGAAGAAGGTATTGGGATATTTTGGAGAGGTCATGCTTGTCATCAACACAAATATGATTGAGAGATTATTCAAGATACCTCCCTCCCCCAAGTATGAAACCATTAAATGGAAAAATTAGTGGCTTATTTTGAGAAGCATAATGCAAGATGTCTCAATATTATCAACAATCAAATGTTGCTTAACCCTAGAAAACTAGCACTCAAGATGGCCAAGGTGCAACATCAAATCACACTCCTTAGCAGAGTTTATGGTTATCCAAATGCCAAGTATTTCTACCCATGGATTTTCTACTTCATTTTGACCATCATAGAAGATAAGAAGGTAGATTGGGCTACCATAATCAACAACACTCTTCATGAGCAACTCAAAGATGTGCTATACAATGAAAAATTCTACATGACTTCCTATTTGGTATAATTGTTGGCTCATCAAGCAACCTTTCTAGGACTTACCAGGATATGATTCATTCAACATGGAGAGGTCAAGGTATATGATCTTTACCAACAATTGGAGATAAATTCTAGAAACATAAACTACTATATGGTAAGTGATGATTTCACCTATGCCATTATCAAAGGGTTGGAGAATGATTTCACCAAGAGAATCCCCTTGGAAGCAATGGTAGAGCTAAATAATTGGGGGAATTGGTACATCCAATAAGTGTTACAAGACTCAGACTCACCTCGAACTCGGCAATCCAATTTTTTAATTGAACTCAAACTCGGAGCCCAGACTTGGAGCAAACTCGACAAAGACTCGACAAATAGAAAAACCCAATAAATTCATATGTTTTTAAGGATTTAAAACTTGTTCCATGCACCCTTTAATAAATAAACCTTAAAGACACAATAACATTATCAAATAGAAATTACTATGATCCCATACACAAACATACATCAATCACATAAGTATAAACACAAAATTTTAGCTGAAGGAAATAACACATTCAGATATATAAATATTGTCAAATGTATACAAAACTCATGGAATATGAAATCCATGGCCTCAAAAAAAATATCAAAACTAAAAATATAATTCTATGGCTTAGAAGAGCTTGCATTACTCATCCCAACATCATGACAAGTCATGTGCTAGTGTCTAAGATAGGTCCTAGATGATGATGTAGCCATGATATTTTATTGCGTCTCAATGATTGGTGTGTATATTCAAGTGAGTAATTTATTATTAAAATTTTATTGTAGCCTTCAAGACTACATGTTTTGTTGTCTATTGTATGGAACAAGATAATCCTTGATTATGGCTTTGACTGTGAAAGATGCAAATATTTTCAATAGGGGATATGTATTTTGTAGGTTTTATGATCATGATTCATCATTGGCCTATAACATGCTTAGACCTATAGTTTGATGAGGGTTTGGGGGAAACATCCCAATGGGGTTGATGGGCAGTACCCCTTGTGGGGGTTTGGGGGTAGCACCCCCAGCAAGTCAAGGGGCAGCACCCCTTGCAGGGGTTTGGGGGCAACCCCTTGTGAGGGGTCTAGGGGAAACGCCCCTTGCGGGGGTTTGCGGGAGTCTACCGATTCTGGCAAGTCTCGATGAGTACTTGACAGCTGAGTCTTTGGGACTCTCTTAGGGTCACCCACCTTGGGACTCGTGAGTACTCGCCGAGTTTGGGCGAGTCTTGTAACTATGCATCCAATTCAAGACCACCTCATACATTAGAGAGGTAGGTTTCCATAAGGCCCCCTTCAAACTGCCAAGGTACCCCAGTGATAGGATAATCTTGTTCGAATTATGTAGGCAGGTAACTGAGATTTGTAAGTTGATTGTTGGAAAACACAAGTCATGATACTCCTTCCCTATAAAGATGGGTGTATACTCTTGTGCTAATACGCAAAATTTCAAGACTATGGAAGTGGAGTTGGCTATATACATAATGAATTTATATAATGACCCAAGAGCCATATTTGATTCTATTAAAAATATTAGCAAGGTCATAGGCCCATTCTTCAAATATGAGCCTGCTTTGGAAGACCACTAGTCTAATTGTGAGGAAAAAAAATTGAGGTGAGAATGAAAGATTACTATAGATTCACAGTAGAACTGATGAAAGCTTGTAATGTGACCAAAGTGTCAAAGTACTTAAAGTACAATGTAAAAGTTATAGACCCCCTCAATAGTGGTAAGGGAATTTACAATCAACCAATCTACTATGTAGATTTTTGTAATATCCCACTCCTGTTGAGATATTTGCTTCACATATGTTTTCTAGTTTTTTGAAATATTTACTAGATAATGCATAAAATTGCAGAACAAGAAACGTTGAAAGAAAATATATCAAATGATCAATTATGATTAATTATTGCTTGAATTGACAATAAGATCATACTTGAATAACAACTTATGATCAGCAAAGGATTACTCTTTAAAACCCTTGTAAAATTTTGAATTTCTTCTTCAATGAAGCACAAATGTGGCCTCTTTATGAAGCTACCAATCAACAAACCTCAGATGATCTTCCACACCCTCAATAAGCTTGATTCAAGAAAAACCTACGCTCTTCAAGATCGTTGCAGTTGAAAACCCTAGTTCTCCACCTTCAAAGTGTAAAGCACAAAGCCAATTTGATAAATGATCAAGAATGAATGAAATGTCTTCATATACTTCTCCCCAAGAGGTCGATTTCATATGAGGCCTTTTTAATCATTAAAATATATTAAAATATGCTTTTGTCACCTTTTTAATTAAATCCTCAAAGTGGACGCCCATCATAAACTTATAATGACTTAACTTTATATCATTAAATGCACCTTTATTATAAAGTCAATATATGTCATTAATATATGCACTTTATAATTAATTATTATCAAAGCATAACTTTAATAATAATTATAATATTATAGCCCCATTAATAAACATCCTTTATCAATTCTGCTGACACCATAGGCTAACCCACTGCATACTTTGCCCATCTGGATGGCTTACTAAAAATAGTAAGGTTGGCCTCTAACCACACACTAACTTACTATAAATAGTTAGTATACACAAATGAAGCTAGAAACCCCCTAAATAACCATGCCTCAGAACATACCAAAGATCCAGAGGTGAAAATATAGTCAACTGCCAACTGGAGAGCTAAGTAACTCTACAATAGGGTCCTCTAAATGCCATTATTAGCCTACAAGGGCCCGATGATAAGCTAAACCACCAACTCTGATGGTCGCTCGAAAGGGGGACATTACAATCCACCCTCCCTGAAATTGCTTGTCCTCAAGCAATCACAACTAAATAGATAACATCACCCCAATAAAGGCCCAAGGGAAGAACTGTAGGATGACCCACTATCACCAAATAACTCAAGAAGAACCAACATAAACACAACTATGCAAGGATCAACATCATGCCATCTATCCAACTCTTGCGCACAAGAATTGTGCATCAAAATCAGCTCAGGTACATGTGAATCAAAAGTGAAGCTATATCAAACCACACAATGTGCACACTATAATATTCATCAGTAAACCTTGACTAGAATCTTGATGCATAAGAAGGATGCAATGTCCCTTACCTTTCTGATTCTATATTTGTTTAAAGGTTGAAGGATTTGGGTCTCTACTCCTACCTAATGGCCTTCTTGAAGTAACACCTGCACTCACCATATTCATGCATGTCCACATATCTATATGTTAGCTTTAATATCTAGCATCAAAATCAAACATAATCATAAATGTAGTTTGGAAAACATAGGATTTCCATGGGTGGATTCACCCTGAAGCCCTCATGCCAAGCTCAAGAGGTTGTTCATCACAATCCTTCTTTCTTAGCAACTTAGTACCTGCATACTCCACTCATGGCAACACCTCAAAAGACACTCGCCCTATTAAGAGAAATGAATCATAAAGTCAAAGTGGCCTAGGCCTACCACCCCTCCATGGTTGCATCAGAATCTTAAGTGGGACCCCCACCCCTCCATGGTCTGACCCTTGCCTTAGGATTAGTGGAAACTTAAGTGGGATTGACACCCCTCCATGGAACATCCATGCCTTGGGTCCAATGGAGTGGAACCTCAAGTGGGGTTTTTAGGCACCACTCTACTCATGGTTCGCCATCCCTAATAGAGTTACAAGCACTGAGAAGACAATCTTTGTACAGTCACATGTAGATGCATTTATTATTGATTCATTTATATTCATCCATTATATCTAGAAAGTATTTGCATAAGCATATAACCAAATGAACTACATCATGGTAATGTATCACAATGCAAGAGTAAATGCAACCACATTAATATATCCCTATTAGTCCTTATCATATTTTTGTCCAAAATAGATGAGGCCCAAGATAATGCAGTCTAAAGAGTTTAGCATTAATCAATTATAGATGCAGTCTAAGCTTTATGAATTCATCATGAGAGTATGGGTGATGCAATGAGGTTGGATCCATAGTGATTGAAGGAAGATATTTATCATGTTGCCCTATGGTCGATCAAGGGATACCCAAGCAATAATATAATGCAGAGTTCATAGTCTTTCTTTCCTAGGGACTATTGGGTTATGGAGGATTGATCTCAAAAATTAATCATCACAAAGGGTCAAGGTGGACGAATCAACAGATATGGGACAAGAAATATAATGTATGGGTCAAAGTCATTAATCAATAGAGTTTGTGCAATATCAATGAATCATATAATATACAGATCAAATACATTCACCAACAGAGTCCTAAAAACATCATTGGTTCCCATAATATACAGATCAAATACATTCATCAATAGAGTTCTACAAAAATCATTGGATCTGATTTAGAAAAGAATGGGATATTAAGGCTAAGTGAGAAATCACCTTGGTCGTTGCTTGATTGCCCTAGTTTGGTTCTCTTGTCTTTTTCATCTATTGTCTTCTTCTCCCATTCAACCATCTAATTCCTCCCTTATTTCTATCTTATGGAGGAGAAAGGTGTGTCCATTTAATGGGACATGACTTTACGGAGAATCGTACTTCTAGAGAGAGACACGATTTGAGATGTGTTTAAGATTAGTTAAAAATATGTTATGGGTAACTCATATTTAGTGATCTGAAATATACATATAATTTTTAATGTTTGTTTTTTTTGTATTTAATATGTGTTCTTTGTGAATGAAATATTTGTACAAGATATATGAAATAGAAATATATTTATGTATTAAAACATGTCATTCTATGGGGTTATGACAGTACTCCCCTAATAAATTGCTTTCCCTTAAGAAACTTGGAGGTTTGGATGATTGAGGATTTCCTTACCTTCCCATGTACCATCTTCTTCCTATAGTCCCTTCCATTTTATCAAGAATTCTTGGATGCTTTTGTTTCTTAATTGCTTCTCCCTTATATTGAGGATGGATTCAGGCTTAAGGATCAATTTACCCTCATCATCAAGTGGAGGTAACTCCACACAAGGGGTCACTTGTTTACCGAGCATTTTATTCAATCTTGAAACATGGAAGACATTATGAATGCGGTTGTCTTCGGGAAGCTCTAGCTCATAAGCTACTTCCCCAACCTTTCTTAAAATTCTATAAGGCCCATTAAAATCAGGACTTAAATTTTTCTTCTTCATTGGACTTGAGGGATGATTGTTTGTATGGTTGCAACCATAGGAATACTAGATCCCCTACCTCAAAGGTCCTTTTTGTGTGATTCTAATCCGTATACATCTTCTGGTGATTCTGAGCTTGGTATAAATTGTCTTTAATGGTTTCTAAGATGTCCATACTTTGTTGTATAAAGTCTTTAGCACGAGGCACTTGGCTCTCTTGTGTAATTAGATTCCCAAAGGCGGTGGGTTCATACCCATATAGTGCTTTGAATGGGCTCATTTTTATGGACATGTGGTGTGTTGTATTGTAGCAATATTCCCCTAAATGCAACCATTTTTCCCAAGCACTTTGTTGGCCAATGACATAGTTTCTTAGATAACCTTCTATCCATTTTTTAACTATCTCGATCTTCCCGTTTGTCTAGGGATGATAATTGGTGCTTGGTGTGAGATTGGTCCCAAACAATCAGAAGAGTTCTTGCCAGAATTGAATTAGGAATTGGCTATCCTGATCACTGACTATGTTCTTTGGGAGACCATGAAGTCTGAAAATATCTTTGAAGAATAGTTCAGCCACCTAGGGTGCTTTATACTCCGTGGATATGGAAAAGAAGTGGGCGTATTTGGTGAGCCTATTGACCACCACGTATATGCAATATTTCCCTTGAGTTTTGGGCAATCTGGTAATAAAGTCCATAGAGATACTTTCCCACTTTTGATTGGGAATGAGTGAGGGTTGTAGGAGTCAGGCTGGTTGGCTTTGTTCAGTTTTATTCCTTTGGAAAGTCATACACTCTTGCACATATTTTAACACATCCTTCTTGAGCCCTTTCCATGAGTACTTCTCCCTCACTTGTTTGTATGTTTTGTAGTACCCTTGGTGCCCTGCTAGTGGGTTATCATGGTATTCTTTAAGAATCTTCCCTTTTACCTTGGATTTGGGCACCAGAAAGATTCTAACCTTATATAAGATGAGTTCCTCTATCACCTTGTATTCTTCATTGGGGGGATGTCCTTCCAAGATTTCATTGGCTTGGGGATCTTTGACATATTCTGAAATAATGTCATATTTCCAATTTGCAGATATACTAGTCATAGTTTTCAGGAAAGTTTGCCTGGATAGGGAATCTACTACCACATTGTTTGTCCCCTTCACATATTAGATGTCAAATTCATAGGCTTGTATCTAACTAACCCATTTTTGTTGATGGTCTTTCACGTCCTTCAGGTTCATAAAATATCTTAGGCTATTATGATCGGTTTTTACATGGAACTTTGTGTAGACCAAGTATTGGTGGAAATTTTCCAAGGCATGCATTATCGCTAACATCTCTTTGTCATAAATAGGGTAGTGTCTTTTTGATTGGGTAAGTTTTCAGCTTTAAAAAGCTATAGGGTCTACTTATTTTGCATCAAAATTGTGCCAATCGCCTCTCTAGATGCATCATAGTGTAGTTCAAAGGGTAAGGTGAAGTCAGGGATGGCCAACACTGGGTATGAGCTCATGGCTTCCTTTAATCTTTCAAAGGCCCATTAGGTTGTTTTATTCCAAGAAAAGGCCCCCTTCTTGGTTAAGTCCGTGAGTGGGGCATAAATCTTTGAGAACCTCTTCATGAAGCACCTATAATAACTACACAACCCTACAAAGCCCCTTAGTTGGGTGAGATTTTTAGGTTTAGGCCACTCCTTGATAGCTACAATTTTTTCTTCATCCACACTAACCCATTGGGAATTGATTTTCTGGCCCAAGTATAGTATCTCCTCCATTCCAAATTCACATTTTGATGCTTTGGCGTACAAGGATTCTTGCTCTAAAATCTTGAGGGTCTTATCAATATGTTGGAGGTGCTCTTCCCATTTTTTACTATATATGAGGATGTCATCAAAGAAGATTACGAGGAACTTCATGTAGGATTGGAAGGTAGTTGGGGCATTAGTGAGCCCAAAAGGCATGACTAAGAACTCAAGATGTCCATAGTGGCACTAGAAAGTTGTTTTAGGCACATCTTCTTTCCTCATTATTATTTGGTGGTAACCCGACCAAAGGTCAATCTTGGAAAAGAACATTGCACTATGCAGTTCATCAATCTGAGGGATGGGGTAGCGATTCTTGGTGGTCCTTTTTTTTAGAGCTCTATAATCTATACACATTCTCATGGTGCCATCTTTCTTTTTGACTAGGACTACAGATGATGCAAAAGGACTCTAGCTAGGTTGAATATGCCCCATCTCTATTAGTTCTTTGATAGTTTTCTCTATCTCCTCTTTGTACTTATGGGGGTGACAATATGGAGTGGTTATGACTGGTTTTGCTCCTTCCAATTCTATGGTGTGCTCAAACCCTCTCTTAGGTGGTAACCTTGCTGGAATTTCTTCAAACACTTTTCTATATTTCTTTGTAATAGGTTGGATAGCTATGTGGATGGCCTTTCCTTGTGGGGTGCTTTTTTCAAGTATCATACATTGGGCGGCCCACTCTCCCTACCCTCACCTAAAAACCCTTTCCATTCTTTTACATGAAATTACTTTTGGGGTTCCAGTTGGAAAACCTTTTATACTAACTTCTTGTCCTTCATGTTGGAAACATATGGTTTGGTTTGGAAGGTCAAACATAAAGCAACCTAAGGAGTAGATCCATAGGGTTCCCAAGATAAGATCGACATCTAAGGGGACCACATATAAGTCTTCTTTGATTGGATGGTTCCCTAGGAGAATTTCCAATTGAGGCACTATTGTTGTACATTGTACCCTAGCTCTTGTGGTGATTGCTGCTTCAAACCCCTCAAATTTCCTAGTTCTTAGTTTCCTTTGGGTCACTATCCTTTTGTTGATGAAATTATGGGATGCCCCGCTATCTACAAGGGTGATGACTCTATGTCCCTTGAGTGTGCTTTTAATACGGAATGGGCAATGTTTAGAGGCTTTGGAGATGGTGGCTAGTAATGCTTGAATCTCATCCTCCAATCTATCCTTCTTGTTGGGGTATCCATCATTGGGGTGTGCTTCAATTTTATGGGATTTGCTACTACATTTGTGATCTTTCTCTCATGGATTTTGGCACCTAAAAAATATTCCTTTTCTCTTCAAATTTTCCATTTTCTTGTACCAATGATACCTGTCCCGTTTTTCCTTACACCATAGACATGTCCTGCTTATTTCTTCATTCTTGGCTCTTTCTTCTCTATGAGGGGGTTTGGATGATGAGGTAAAGTTCTTGGGTTTGTCCCTTGGCCAATTGTCTTCATATTTCATAGCCTTATGAATAGCTTCATCTAGGTGGGTGGGTTAAAGTGCACTCACCATGCTTCTAACTGATCCTGTTAGGCCCTCTATGAACAAATATGTGATTCTCTCTTGGTAAATTTCAGGGACCATGATCGCTAGCTTCTGAAACTTGGTGGTGTAGTTTTCTATAATGCATTGTTGCCTTAATTGTGTGAGTTCCCTAAAGTAACATTCTAGGTGCCTTTGGTCGAATCTTTTTATCAATCTTTGGGTAAAGTTAGCATAGGTGGTAACTTGTTGATGACCTTGAGTTATGAGACCATGATGCCACCAATCATGACCATCTCTGTTAGGTGTAAAACAAAAAACTTGATGGAATTTTCTTCTATTATTGGACTTAAGGATAGATAGGTATCTAATTTTTGAACCCACGATCGGGTGGTGGTTTTGACTTCTCCATCAAAGTTGGGGAGGGTTAATTTTCTTACCCTATTCTTGATTTCTCTACTGGTTGGGTCCTTTCACTCCCTTCTAGGGATGGCTCTTTGTTTGGCTTCACAATAGTATTTAAAAGGAAGAAGCTCCCTCATTTCAGGGTCTAGCCTATAATAGGTTGCAACAATCTCATCAACATCCTCTACGAGGGGTATATTGATATTGCTTTCTTTCATGTGTTCTTCACTTAGCAAGAAAGGGGTTTAGGTCGGTATAGAGCTCGTGTCCTGTGAGGGTGTGGAATGGTTGTTTTCAGAGTGGTTAGAGCTGGCCTCTTTTGTATTATTGCTACTCAGGTTTTGGAGGGATTGAAGTAGAGCTTGGCTAGTTTTTTCATTTTGTTCGATCAGGGCTTGGGTTTTCTTATCACTATTCTCCATGAAGGTCCTAAGTTCATCTCTTAATGGGTCACCCATGAGGTCATTTCCAAGGTCGTTATTCCTAGAGCTTCTTCGATGGTAGGTTTTCATAATTTCCCATGAGATGACAAGAAAGGGGCTCTGATACCATTGTAATGTCCCTTACCTGTCTGGTTCTATAGTTGTTTAAAGGTTGAAGAATTTGGGTCTCTACTCCCACCTAATGGCCTTCTTGAAGTAACACCTGGACTCACCATATTCATACATGTCTACATATCTATATGTTAGCTTTAATATCTAGCATCAAACTCAGACATAATCATAAATGCAGTTTGGATAACATAGGAGGAGTGTCATGGGTGGATTTTCCTTGAAGCCCTCATGCCAAGCTCAAGAGGTTGTTCATCACAATCCTCCTTTCTTAGTGGCTTATTACCTGGATACTCCACTCATGACAACACCTCAAAAGGCACTTGACCTATTAGGAGAAAAGAATCATAAATTCAAAGTGGCCTAGGACTACCACCCCTCCATGGCCACAATAGAATCTTAAGTGGGACCCCCACCTTTCAAGGCCCGACCCTTTCCTTGGGATTAGCAGAACCTTAAGCGAGTTTGTCACCCCTCCATGGAACATCCCTGCCTTGGGTCTAATGGGGTGAGACCTTAAGTGGGGTTTTAAGGCACCACTCTACTCATGGTTCTCCCTCCCTAATAGAGTTACAAGCAGGGAGAACACAATCTTTGTATAGTCACATGTAGATGCATTTATTATTGATTCATTTATATTCATCCATTATATCTAGGAAGTATTTGCATAAGCATATAACCAAATGAACTACATCATGGTAATGTATCACAATGCAAGAGTAAATGCAACCACATTAATATATCCATGTTAGTCATTATCATATTCTATCCAAAATACTTCCAACTATCATTCTTTCATCCATCTTCAAGTCAAAACATTCATATGCCCTGGCATGGTATCTTTGACAATTTAAGGATTGTTTGATACACAAGTTTTAGGATACACAATATCTTCATGGAGCTCCATCTTTGAAAATGAATTCTTTCTTTTTCGTGACTATAAATATAAATTTTTTGAAAATAACTTCTTGTTTATTGAGAAATCAAAGCCTAAAAGAATTTTTTATGAGACAATATATTATCAAACTTGGGCACATGAGCTGACATCTTGTACTTATGACAACTTCATGTATTTCTAAATTAGGCTTGACTATTGAACTTGAAATTTGTACAACCATTAATTTGTCACCTTAAACCTACAAAATAATGATATATAACTGTTCTTTTCTCTTATAATTGAAGCAAAGTTCTTTGATTTATAAAATGGATTTAAGCTTGTTTAAATAGGCTTTGAACCATACTTTTACCCTTGCATTATTTCCATAATTGGCCAACTAGGATAAGGGAATCATGGAGCTTTAAGTGTTTTATATTTTTAAAATTTGAATATAGAAATTTAGGTTTACTCATAGCCAACTTTACTCTCCATCTCACTTTTGTTGTGGTGTTTCTAGGTAAAATTCATGACTTTTCTTTATACCTTTTATTGTGTTTGTATTGAGCATAGTTTTATGAGTTTATTTCTAATGTATCCACCTTTTTAGAGTGGTGTTGACAATGAGAAGGCAAAATTTCCACTTAAATGTTTAATTTCCTCCATTAATCGTGCAATCATAGCTTCTTTTTTGATAGTCACACTTTTGTAGTGGTTATCCCAAGCTAAAAGCACAAAATTCCACTTAGTGTTAAAGTCTACTTTTGTTGATCACAAATTTGCAACCATTCAACCACTTAAATCATAGAAGTGTGACTTCTTTTTTGTTTTTAAGTTATTATTTTCTAGTCATTGATTTCCAACCACTTAAAACACTCAAGTTGTCATTTCACAGTGGTATTACCACTGATAATGATGGGCACATGATTATACTAAGAGGGAGGGATCAATCAGTATAATATAATCTTTTACTTTTTCAAACTAACAACCACAATAATATCTATTACACAATATCATTCACATAAGATCTAACAATTATGCAACAGAAGAATACATGATTTATGTGGAAACTCTTATGAGAGAAAACCAAAACAAAATATTGCTTTTATCTAATCTTTTTACAATATTTATAGGAACCAACCTACTGGAGGCACCAGCCCCCCGTGCTAAGCACTAACTTAGCGAGAGACACTGGAATCTCCCCTTTAAGAAGCACCAACTTCTCCAATATGAGGTACCAACCTCTTCAATAGAATCTTTTCTTCTTGAGAATAAATCTTATTCAAAAATAGCCTTAAATGATACCTTTTTATATTCTCCTCCCCAAAATCTTCACACACAAATTTGTATATATTATTTTTCTTATATTTGCATATACTCCTCTTATATATCTACATATACATCTATTTTATATCTACACATTTTCTTCTCTTAATTCTACCATAAACTTTTCTTACAATTTTGCAATGAATCCTTCTTACAAATTTGCCTTCAACCTTTCTTTAATGATCCTTTTATCTTCTCGTTTGCAAATCTTTAGGTATTAGTATGATATAAACTCTTATTCCTCACACACTTCTTACTTTTATTCCACTTCATGTTCTTCACATATCTCTCACTTCACACTTGCTTCACAACAATTCACATATCACATACTTCTTATCCTTGCTTTCTTGTGTATATATGTTATTCCTTGTATTCTTCACACACCACTCACTCACACATTTCTTTATTGTGTATATATGGTATTCTTTTACACTTCACTCATGCTAATTCCGCGTGTAAGAACTAAATTTTGTCCCGAGCCTACGACAACATTTTCTGACTAATTTTTCGTCTAACCCTAATTCCATCTAAACCTAATTTTTGTCTAGGTCTAATTAACAAGG
This sequence comes from Sequoia sempervirens, assembly GCA_007258455.2. Taxonomy (NCBI): domain Eukaryota; kingdom Viridiplantae; phylum Streptophyta; class Pinopsida; order Cupressales; family Cupressaceae; genus Sequoia; species Sequoia sempervirens. The sequence goes on from VDFB02045002.1 coordinate 78,955, forward strand.
GTAAACACTTTTGACCCAGAGCTATGAACCGGTGAAGTCACAAATGGTGGACCTCATCCCCAATATAAATTGTCAAAAACTACACCCCAGATGGATTGGAGGCTTGATGTAAAGATTAACAATACAAATTAACAATCGCACCATGCCAATATTGGTAGAAAACCATAGTCTTCAAACATACCAAAGTATTGTAATTCCAAACTTTAATTGATCAATAATTACATGATCAACAATAATGTAATTCCACACCATAATTGTTCAATAATAACATGATCAAAGATAATGTAATTCCACACAACAATTGTTCAATAATTACATGATCAAAGACCGAATGGAAAATGAATATTCTCAACCTCTCATCCTCTCCTATAGTGCCTTTTATGTGCAATTGAGGAGATGAACATATAAAATCTTATAGGCTTCTTTGGGTCCTTGGCACTAACGGTGGGGTGATTCCACTTGCATGAGGGCTCGAGGTAGCCTCTGCTTAAACCATTACACTTTCAACACCTTCAGCCTATAAGAAACCCATGAATATAAATGACTACGTTCAACAATTAACATACAAATATAACGAAAAGGAAACATCAGATCTAAGTGTAGACAAAGAGAATTAGTAGTGGGAGAGATGAAAGTCTTATCTGAAAATGTAAACAACTTTCGTAACACATTTATATATATAGAATCAAATCATTTATATGTACCTATGGAGGAGAAATACTATTGAAAATAGATGAGAAGGAAAAGGAAAAATTAGACCAAGCAAGAAACATCACAAATAATCAAGGCCCAATTTTTTTGCTTCTTTGACAAAAATTGAAGGAAATTGAGAAATTGAGCAGGCTAGTGTCAAGAATAGATAAAATTAGGCCTCGATCTTATTTGCGACATTTCTTGAGCAGGCTAGTGTCAAGAATCAATAAAATCGGGCCTCGATCTTATTAGCGTCGTTTCTTCACACCTACCACTTCCTTGTTCATCCTTGCTCTATAACGTGAAGAATGTTAACTGTTACCTATTTTTTCACTTTACGCTCAACAGGTAGAGCTGAATGAAGTTCAGTTGTTATTAGGTACAGGAATTTTTCCAAATTTTGCTGATAAAGTGTTCGTTGAATCATCATTGAAATCATCTTACAAATGTGTCATAAGTTTGTTGTGCAAATGTTTAAAACAGAAAATTAAGAAAACTTGCATAATAGTACTTTTATTCATTTCGTGAAAATGCTGAATCTCGCACAAGCCGCGAGAGTAACTGAGATTCTTTCTGACAATAAAAAAAATGAATACTAAATCTAAACACAGGCCACACTGTTGTAAATAGCATGAGCGTAAAAAAGAAAGCAATTCATCATTGCCTGTTACGGCGAATCACTTCGTTGGTGCTTTTAGCCATCGAGCCTTCAAGCAGTTGCAGCCTCGCTTCATCGCTCCGCATACCTGCAAAATCATTAAGGAAATAATGTTAGAGTTATACTCTAAGCAATAGTGAATTACTTTCTGTCTTACGCCTATGCTACAGACAAAAATGTAATTTGCGTTAAACCGAGCATTCATCAGATGATTGCAAGAAATCAGCAGAAAGGCATAATACAATGGAAGCTTTCAACTTCTTTTATTTTGCTAACATGTTTGTTTCAGTGTGCAGGAGCAGGTTTTTCATATTCGAATTCATTCCAGCTGATATGTGGAGTAAAACGGGCTCCCATAAGGGTTGAGCCCGGCATATCAGGTTTTCAATTACAAGAGCCAGAAAAGGAATACAGTATAGTAATATCAAATGATTAAAACAGTCTAAATCAGCATATTTGAAATGATTGAGCAGTTACAATTTCCAGAAAAATCAAAGGAATAGCAAGTATCATGACAGATAACAGAGCATTCAGTATTTTATTTTGTTTCTTACACCACCAAGTGCATGCACTGTCTACAGGAGATTCAAGATAACAGATTAATTTCAGCGTTATGGAGAATTTCCATGTTCAGCAATTACAATGACAAGAACAATGCTGTTTTGATGTTTTGGTAAAGCATTTACAGTTGAGTCATTTTTAAGGTAACAGAGGAAATAAGTTTCATATAATACTTTCTCATTGTGAAGTAGAATGCCCAATGAAAGAATGAAAGTAGATAGTTAGTGATTTATATAAAGCATGAAAATCACTATTTTATGGAGCAGCAGTCTCAGTCTATAAACAGCAACATAAACAGCCACATCAAAGGTACCAGTTATCCATCACAAAGAAATATGTTACAGCATCTTCATGAGTTACAATTTTTAGTCAATACAAGATATAGAAGGATGTTGACAGTCCCAAGCAACGTTGTCCCAGATTCATAGAGATTTTCTGTTCTTGTTTTCTACCAGTTTGAATTTCAAAACAAAAGGAAATAAGCTATCTACAGAACATTATGAGTGCACTTCAACATTTATATTGGATGGTAACAAAATATGATGGAATATCAGGCAGTATTCATGTTCAAAAGATACAGTCATTCAATGGAATACAGTTACTTTAACCAATGAAGCACCCAAAGATGCAACTCCATAGAAACCCAAATATGTTTTAAAAGACACAAACAGGCAGCATGGAGACACTGGTAAAAGCTAAGATATGTTTTCTTTTGAAGAAGACTTGCTTGCTACTAGCAATAGCATGAGGATTACCATTATCACGGAGATGGAAATGATAAAATGTCATGGATATATCAAGAAGAGAGAGGGAACAAAATTCATATGATGAGGCAAAATATCTAGGTCTAGTATCATTCATGGCGGCCTGGGAGTGAATTTCATTCATAACAGTTTCTGTTTAGTGATAGGGTTTTTTAAAGAATACAGTTTGTATTGTCACTTATATCAGTTTTCCCTTTGTGCCATAAATATAATGAAGGAAATGCAGGGGTTTAGAGTTTGTTGAGTAAATCCATGAAGGTGCAGGGTAACAAGTTAAATACAATGTTTATACCCAGATACGGAAAGGTGAATTTCATTCATAGCAAGGTTTAATGAGCCACGACCTTTTCTGTCAAAGAAATATATCCAAGAATGAATGCTACAGAAAATGCATTAGAGGACAGCGCGCTTAAATCAGTGTTCAAACTCAAATTTATTCAATGGTAGCCCGAATTAACACACAGGAGGAGCATTAAGTCACCACTCCAGGCAATGTAAAAGCACGCAAATTTTAGAATGCCCGGATGGAGGAATACCCAGCACAGTAATGTTATTTCATTATTTGGAGCATGTCTTTTACTCAAAAATCCAGAAAAATCAAACCATTTCTTGAAGAGGAGTTTTCAAATATACCCAGATGAAGTTTCGAACTGAAGAATACATTTTCCTTGCTTTATAAATATTTGAAGTTTCAAACACAGAAATACAGAAACAGAGTATTATTAGCAGTACCCATGATGCTGTGAGGCCGCGGCCTGGTTGAACCAAGGTCAAAGCTATGTCAGAACAAATATGGAGTTGTTTCAGTCATATGTATAAAGGCAACTATTCAGAAAATGAGAGTGCAGAGTGTAGTGCGGCCTGGTGAAGTAATTTCACACACCCAAAAGCTGAGCATTATTTTCAGTGCCTTTCAGGGTTTTAAATAACAAAGAAAGAATTCGAAAATAACTCATAGCCGTGGTCAGAAATCTTCAGAAACTTGCTAAAATACATGGTCAAAGTCCAGAAATTGCTAAGGAATCACTAGATTAAGATTATTCTTCCAGCATCGATTTCAATGGAAAGAAATTCTAACAGAGAACAGAGGCGGATGACAAAATGTCAGAATATCATCATGGTCGCGCCCATAAGATAGCAAAATCTCATGTAAATGCCCAGAAAGAGCTCAAAATTGTGGCGAATGGTTTTCATCTTACCTGTTACGCCCAGAATATGTCAAAAGATCATGGAAATCGACAGAAAATTGCAGGAGTCGAGCTTGAAACCCTAGTGAAGCCGCGGCCAGCTCCTTCGAGAAGTTTCTCTCTAAAAAGTCAATGTAATAATGATGGATTTTAGGGTTCGATAACCTTTTTGTTTTTTCACCCTCAAACATGCTTTTGAAAATTCGACAACGATTTTATTAAATCATGATGTTTTATTTATTTTCATGCCAAGTTTCTTTATCATCATATGGTTGGTTTTGTTTGAATTATTGCTGATGATATGGCCGAATAATATGCTATGTGGTCGCCCTATTATCATAAAGGAAATGATGTGTGTAATTTTTATGGTCGACCAAGCTTCCAATTGTATTATTATATTTATAATTTGCATTATTCAATGAATAGCTAATTTGTTAAATGATATACCATAGATCATTTAATAAATTAGTTATTTTAAACATGCAAATTATAGATATTTTAATATAATTTAAGGATATTATATCAGGCAAATTTAACTGAGGGTGTTAGATATTTTTATCGTGCACATGTAATAGAAGTGGAGTTTCAGTTCCTATGGGCGAAGTTGATAAAAACGAGGCATTTTTGCATGCTTTGAGCCACTTTTTCAGGGAGTTGCAGTTCAGTTGGAATGGTGCATGTATCAGTTACGACTTGGCAGTGAATTTGAGCTTAATTGGACTCATTTTTACTTGAGTTTGGCCACTTTTTTAGGAGATTTTCACTTGTGCTCGGATTTCACATTGTAATTGTCATCTTTTCACCTTCTGATGACTTTCAGTTCTTTTTGCATGCCTTTTTGGAAAGGTTTTTGTATATATTGAAAAACTTAACTATTTTTCAGCCTAGTTCTTGTTTTTTGCTTTTGCCTTCAGCAAAGAAGATCATCTTGTAACTCAGTTTTCAGATTAATATAGCAGTGGTTTTTTTTACAGGTTCAAAGTGTGTTATTGCAGAGAATTCCTTCAATTTTCAGTATTTTGGAATTTGCTTTCAAGTTTCAAGCATCTTTGTCATGTGGGATTGATTGAAGTAATTATTGTGTTGCAATTTTTGAAACCTTTAAATATTTTTGTCTCCTTAGTGAATTTTGTATGCATCCAGGTTTAAGTTCACTGGTTAAAAATTGTGTTAATCAATAATCAGATAGTCTAGTTGTGGAAATTGTACTTCCCTTCTGTGATTGTTTCTTTAATAACCTTTGTTTAAAATATTAAGGTGTTTAAACTTCCAGATCTGGTTGTGCGAATAAAAAATAGTGAGTACTATTTTGTGAGTTAAGTCTGCAAGTTGGATCCTTCGGTGCATCACCATAAATTAACAGTTTTATAATTTAAAATTCAAACTTAGTCTTTCTATCTCTTTCCCAGTCAAGTCAATTAGTTGTTATCAGGGAACCAGCCCTCTCTGGAGATTGATTCTCAAAATTAGGCAACCCACAGGCCTGAGAATCATTCCATGTTTCAATAGATTGCTAGATTTAACTAATCGAGCGTTCGGGTGCAATCTGATTTGACAACATTAACATCACATCAAATTGAAATGGATGTAATGAATTCATTCAAATTATGAAAATACACATTCAAAAGTAGATTTCAAAATTACCCTTTCTTCCACTTTCTTCCTCTGAAAGAACCAGGGACAGTGTGTTTTCCAATATACTGACAAAACAACATATTCGTAACATAAATGAATTTTCTAAATGAAATCACAAAGAAACTCTAAAATATAAGCAAAAAGCGACTACAACAACACATATTACAAGCAACCATGAATGCATACTTTAAAAGGGAAAGTGCAACAAAGAGGGATTTTCCTATTTCTCAAAGATTTCTACCTAGGAAAACGATCTCCTCCCCAGGAACCCTTTCTTCTTGATGCCTTGTGGAGGCACATTTTCCTGTCCCAAATGCACACTAACTTGCTCGTGCCTACCACTTCCTTCTCCATCCTTGCCCTTTAATGTTAGGAATGTAAACGTCACATCAAATTCAAATACATGCAACCAAATCATTCAAAATACACATTAAAAAGCAAATTTCAAAATTACCCTTTCTCCCGCTTTCTTTTACTTTCCCTTTCCAAGTACGCATTTGTGGTTGCTTGTAATATGTAAAAACATTGCAAGTGTCACGAGACAGTTACAGTTCCAAAATTTATTGCACCGTCTACTATAAGTAGGCATATATTTTTTCAATCATAATAAACAAAATTTTAAGGTGGAATTCCTTACACTCTTGGTGCGTAAGAAACAAAAACTTTTGACAAGAAAATAATTGACAGGGGAAAGTGTGTTTTCCAACACTACAAATAATATGAGCATTTTTTTTCTTGCAATTAGATGAAGATAGTGAAATGCCATTTTTACTGTTACAAATAACATTTAATATCATCATTCATTTGAAAGTATCCATGATGAGAAAAATAGTCGACCTCAAACGATTTAAATGTCAACCTTTTAATTTCATTTATAAGCAAGCTACCATAAACAATAAGACTTTAGGTGGCATTACCTACTAGTATATTTCATATGAACATAAATAGAATGCACATTATAAACACATAGCCAAACAGTTATTGTCACAGTCTGCATAACAGAAAGTGGTCATTGAACAGGAATTGAGAAGTGAGTCACAACCCTGTGTGTTTCCCATCCTGCAACTATTATGTGCATTTCGTGTTCCAAACATATGAACAAATATTGAAATGGAATGTTTGTTTAAAGTAAGGGTTGTCATAAAATATGAAGGTGAACTTCAAAACATTGTTTTATTATAGTTTGCATAACAAAAAGTGCTCATTGAACAAGAATTCAGAAGTGCGTCACAACCTTGTGTGTTTTCCATCCTGCAACTATTATGTGCATTTTTTGTTCCAAACATATGATGCTATTGAAATGGAATGTTTGTTGAAAGTAAGGGTTGTTGAATACATTCATATTGTCAATATAATTTCCCGTGGGGGACACATAAAAGTATCCAAGATCAACTAAGGTGTCACCAACCAATTGGGTTCTCACAGTGTAAGTAACCAAAACATTTTAATTACATTCATACTGTCTATGTGTAATTGCAGGTTCAAAAACATCGGGTGTTATGAACCCTACAACCCAAATATTGTTTTCAAACCCTTTACAAGTAACAAACCAATTGGTTACTCACCCCTCAGGTGAATTTGGATAGTCTTATATATTCCCGACCTACAACTCCCTTGAGAATGAGAAAACCTAGAACACAAAGTGTTTTCCAAGAACAGTATTTGTTACAATCTAAAATGCATGTCTTAATCACATCAATGCCCTACCCTCCCATGGTGAACGGATAGCTTCTCCCACAAGGAAAAAAAACGTCGATGTAATTCAATGTGATGGGACACCTCCTTGCTTTCCTCGCCATGATGTTTCCTCCCATTTTCTAGTTTCATCACTTTTATGATCCATCTTGGCGGGCCTTGCACTATGCCATCTCCTCATGTTATGTATGTTTTTATGTGTTTTTATATGTACATAGGTGTATTTTGTCAAGAGATTAGTTGTGTCCATAGAGGGTTTTACAACATTGTGTGGGTTGAAGGTTTCATAAATCATGCACTCACATCCCACTGTGTTTTCCAACCTGCAATCATACAGAGTTTTAATCATTGTTGGAAAAAACTGGGTATTTAAAAATGGTGTCTTTCATTGCATTCCTATGGTCTAAATAAAAAAATATTTTCAAGACGAATATTCATACTATTGTGTAAAATTCCAAGTTGCAAAACACTGGTTTTTCGAAATCTACAACCCACACAATGTTTTAAAACCCTTTACAAGTGACAACCCAATCGGTTACACACCCCTACCCTCAATTCCATTGGTTTCTCATCTCCCCCACCTTCTCTCCAACCTTTTTCTTTCAACCCTTAGAATGACAAAACCCACAACATAGAATGTTTTCCAATAATAGTACTTCTTACATATTAACCGTGACGTTTCCTTTCGTTGTCAGTTCTGTCACTTCTATCATCCATTTGGTAGGCCCTGCACTATGCCATCTCTTCATTTTATGTATGTTACCATGTATGTCGTCATTATTTTTTCATGCATTTTTGTATGTACATGGGTGCTTTTTGTCTACAAGTGGAGACACTAACTTGTAGACAAAAAGCACCTATGTATGTAAAATGATATCGTACCCCCCATGCCCCATGCCATGCAGTGGACAAAAGGCACCGAGGAAAAGACTTGATATACAGCTAGCCCTGTGCCACCAGGTGGCATCACCGTAAAAGGACATGCAGCCCAATGGGAAAGTCAAAAAGCTAGACAAAACGCAACTAACATTGCCATTTTCCATATTTGCATTTTCCAGTTTGGTGGGTGGGGAGGGAGCAAGCACGAGCAAGAAAAATGGAGTTGCAAGCGACCGAACCAGAGTAAAAACTTCATTTTTTTATGTACATGGGTGTGTTTTTTCTACATTTTTGTTGCGTCTAGAGAGCTAAAAGTCACAATTTGTGACATTTCATTTTGCAGTTTATACAGATCATTGCAAGAAAAAAGGTTAACAAGTCAACAAAAGCCTTGTTGATCACCTTGGTTGACCAAAAAATAGCAGCTAATTTTTTGACAAAACACACCTATGTACATACAAAAAATGAATAGAAACATACACAAAAACATACATAGAAATTTACATAACATGAAAACAAGGCAGAATAGGATGTCAGTGTAGAAAAGAGAATTAGTTGGATGGAGACATGAGAGTCCTATGTGAAAAGGTAGACAAATTTTGTAAACAACTTATTAAAAACAAAACATCTGCATTCTCTAATAAGAAAGACACTCTCAAAGCTGAGAACAGTATTTGGGTTGCAAGTTTAATAACACATTGTTTTCCAACATGCAAGTATATATAAACAACATGCTTCTAATGAAAACATTAAAGCTTGTAGATAGTAAGAATGTACTAAAGTTCATTCACCTTCGCAATTTATAGCAACTCTTATATAAAAAAATTGAAATTCAATTTTGTCATATCATTTAAAAATAAATTCACAATATAATTTGTAGGTTGGAAAACACAATGTGGTTTGCCATTTATTTCATTCTGTACATTTAAAGTTACGTGGTTGAGAGCACGGGCAAGAATGTCTTGAAAATATTTTGTTAATTAGGTAGTAGGAATGCAATGAAAGGCAATGTTTTATAAACACCCACTTTTTTCCAACAACCATTAAAACTCTGAATGATTGCAAGTTAGAAAACACCATGGGAGGTGAGTGCATGATTTATGAAACCTCCAACCCACACAATTTTGTAAAACCCTCTACAGACACAACTAATCTCCTGAAAAAACACACATATGTACATAAAAAAAATGCATAAAAACATACATAACATGAAGAGCCAGCGTAGTGTGGGACTCATCAAACAGATAATAGAAGTGATAGAACCGACAAACAGAAGGAAACATCACAGTGAGGAAAGCGAGGAGGTGTCTCATCGCATCGAATTATGCTGGTATTTTTTTTCATTTTGCGAGAAGCTATCCTTTCACTGCAGGAGGGAAGGGTGTTGATGTGATTAAGACATGTGTTTTAGATTGTAACAAGTACTATTCTTGGAAAACACTCTGTGTTTTGGGTTTTCTCATTCTGCAGGTTGAAAGCGAATCGTTGGAGAGTAAGGGGGCATTGCAGGTGGGGGAGATGACCAAGCGAGTTGAGGTGAGGGGTTTCTAACCAACTATATGTACATAGGTGCGTCAGCTCAGTTTTATTGGCTTACCAATTGGGTTGTTACGTCTAGAGGGTTTTACAACACTATGTGGGTTGCAGATTTCTTAAAACTCGGTGTTTTCCAATCCCATTACATTCTTACTATCTAATTCACAAAAGGCTCTCAAGAAAATAAAAAACCATACCAAATTGAGGTGAGGGGTGAGTAACCAATTGGGTTGTTACTTGTAAAGGGTTTTAAAACATTATATGGGTTGCAGATTTCAAAAAACCAATGTTTTGCAACCTAGAATTTTACAAAACAGTGTGAATGCAATTTAGACAGTGCAAACAATGTAAGTATGAGTTGTCATTTTCAGATATTTCTTCCTAGTGTAGGAATTGGAGGTAGAATGACGTGTGTGATTTCAGTTTGGAGAAAGAAGGGGGAAAACACTTTGCATTTCATGTCTGCACATTGAAAGTTGAATGTTGGAGTGCACATGTAGGAGTTGGAGGAGAAAACCAATGTTTTGAAGCCTGGAATTTAACAAAATGATATGAATGTAATTTGGACAGTACAAATGTAATTAAAGACACCTTATAACAAGACTTATGCAGAATAAAAATTGTGTTTCTATTTCTTAATATGATCCAAATATACATGCACAGTATGATTGCAGGTTGGAAAACACAGTGGGAGGTGAGGTGAAAACATGATTTACAAAACCTCTAACACACAAAATGTTGTAAAACCCTCTACACACTAAAGCTAAATACCTTACTAGTTGTCTAGAAAATGATTCCTATCACCACACTCCTACGGTCTAAATAACACAAAGCTTTTCAATACATACATACTGTTTTAGAAAATTCTAGGATGCAAAACATTGTGTTTTACAAAACCTGCAACCCACCTAATGTTTCAAAACCATTTAGACACCAGTATTTGAGGGACGTTTAGGAACATTGTGTCTTTCTTTATGCGAATGCCTGCAACTCCATTTCCAATTTTCTCAGCCACGCGTCCCTCCCCACACAACAAGCTGCAAAATCAAAATGTGGAAAATGGTGATGCGCTACATTGAGGAATGTGGTTGAGGGGTTTGGCCTGCAACTCCATTTTCCTCCCGCACGTCCCCACCCACCAAAGTGGAAAATGAAAATGTGGAAAATGGCAATGTTTGGTGTGTTTTTTCTAGCTTTTTGACTTTCCCGCCAAAGTCGCGCCTCCCTTTCCAGCAATGCCACCTAACAAGACACAACTAACCGTCTGTCAAGTCTTTTCCTCAATGTTTTTTTTCCACTACGTGGCATGGGATATGGGGGTACAATATCATGTTACATACATAGGTGCTTTTTGTCTAGGATTTAGCTTCTCCCCTAACAGTATACTATACCAATATTAAAGACTGATTCATATAATATACTAGTATTAGAGGGAACAACTGATAGGAGACTGTGTGTTTTCCAACACTGCAAATAATGCGAGCATTTTATTTAAACACAACAATGGAAGATGTGATTTTGAAGACATTAATACTGTTTTGTAACATTCAATGTTGCAAAACTGTACGTGTTAAAAAGAAAGCAACCCATCGTGAGACAACCATTTACATTTAAACAAGGAGATTCAAATAACTAAAACCCAACATGGTGTTTTCCAAATTGCAATTATTTTGTGCACTTTTTATTTTCAATCATGCAAAATTTAAACACAACAATGCAAGGTGTGATTTTGAAGACATTCATACTATTTTGTAACATTTAATGTTGCAAAACCGTAGGTGTTAAGAAGCAAGACAGTGTGTTTTCCAACATTGAAAATAATGTGGACATTTTATTTAAACACAACAATGGAAGGTGTGATTTTGAAGATATTCATATTGTTTTGTAACATCCCATGTTGCAAAAACGTAGGTGTTAAGAAGCAAGACAATGTGTTTTCCAACATTGCAAATAATGCAGGCATTTTATTTAAACACAAAAATGGAAGGTGTAATTTTGAAGACATTCATACTGTTTTGTAACATTCAATGTTGCAAAACCGTACGTGTTAAGAAGCAAGCAACCCATCGTGAGACAACCCTTTACATTTAAACAAGGAGATTCAAATAACTAAAACCCAACATTCTATTTTCCAAATTGCAATTATTTTGTACACTTTTTCTTTTCAATCATGTGAAATTTAAACACAACAATGGAAGGTGTGATTTTGAAAACGGGTGATCCCACAATAGTGGTTTACAATTTTTGGCCAAACTGGACACTGATATTTTTTTTTAACAAAATCTTCACATTTGGGCACCTATAGCAATTAAACCATGAGGAATTTGAAGATGGTGCAAACTAGAGTCTTGTCACATTTTGTCTATAGAATCTAAAAATATTTTTTTCAATTTTTTTGGAATCAAATTGCACTTCTTTTTCCATCTCCCACGAAAATTGGTTTTTTTCAAAAAATAACATTTTTAAAAAGTGACGCAGACCGTATAATGTATAACTTTTTTTCCTTGAAAGATAAAATTCCAATTCTTTCAAATTTATATTTATAACTCCGATATCTAGTGCTTCCACTTGGTTAGATAGTTTTTTATTGAATATTTTTTCTTTAATCAAGTTTCAAAGTCAAATCAGTTACAATTCAAACATAACACAACTGTATAATGCATAACTTTTACTATATGTATCAAATTTTTCTTTTCTTTTTTTTTGATGAAGGACTCCAATATTTGGTGCACTCATATTTAAAAAAAAAAAATGATAATCTTCTATTTTTCCACTTGTGCAGAACATAGAGTTTTGTTTTCAATGAAAAACCTATATTTAATAAAACTTAAAAAATAGATAGATAATATAATCAAAACATATTAAAATTATATTCGTCGGATTGCTCATTTTGAGGGGAACCCGATACTAGTTGGGTTTTTGAGATCTCCATTTTCATTCTCAAATCAAGCTTTGAAGTGTAAAATTCTTAGCAATTTTGGTGCCTCAGGGAGGAGGGTGAAAATATGTGGGTTCGATCGAATAGTTGTTCGATCAAAGAAAATAAAAATGTTCAGTCGAATAGGGGTTCAACCGAACCAATGTTCAATCAAACCCACACAACATAGAATAAAAAAAATTATTTTAAATGGATTCGACTGAACATTCTAAAGATGTTCGGTCAAACACCTTGTTTTAAAAATTAATTTTTAATATTAATATAAATATTAATTATATTATTTTTAAATGATGACTTAAGAGAAAGATATGGAGGGAGTGGGGGTAGGCGGTAGGGCTTAAATTTGATGGCCATATGACCGTATTTAGAGATTTTTGCCATAGAAAACAATCAAAATTTTAAGAAGATTGTATCAGATAAAAGGAGATATTTTAGATAGACTATCAAAATTTATATAGAATTATAATGATATATATGTTTGATTTATATATAATTTTACATACACTAAGGTATATCATAATGTTTTAAGGGCACCCTTGAATAGATAACCATCATTAAAAAAATTGTTGATAGGAAAAGTTGATCATCAAATTTAATCCTTGGTAGGAGGGAGATACTTCAAAGAGAGAAGGGGGGGAGTGGGAGAGAGATAAAGGGTAGGGGGTCCTAGGGTTTAAGGGTAAGGGTAGAGGAGCTCGAGAGGGAGAGTGGGAAGGAGGGAGAGAGAGAGAGAAGGGGGGAAGGGGGGAGTGGGAG